>OX578061.1:19470200-19495200 GCA_951215215.1 Andrena trimmerana
ATTATAGAGCGAGTAAGAATAATTTTAGGTGAGCGGACTGAATGATAAAATTTAAATTATAATTGATAAATTAGTATTGTAAGCAAAGTTTAGTAAAAAGAATTGTTTCGCAAAGTTGAGTCTTTCACGCGGTTACACAGTAGACCGGAGAACTCTAGCTCTAAAACACTTGCGGACCCAGCGACACGCACCTCACGATTTATCGTCACAGAGTGTCGCAGCTTCACGCTCTCGGCAGCGACCAGAGTGGGTCCGTACCGAAAATGCTTACGCTGCATTTTATCGCTCGGCCGCGCTACCGTGGGCCCGTCTACTCAACGAGGCGGCGTGCATGTGTTCGCGCGTCCATCCATCAGATTCCCGATTCCAATACATGATCAATCTCTACGGAACATTCGTACACACAGGAAAACATGACATCCCACATTCTGCAAACCATACAATTTCGCACGGCTGAGGCTCTTCCTCAATGTTCATAATTTCATATACACAATTTCTGACTAGGGAAATCCCACAGTCGTTGGACTATCAGAAATTGTGTTGGGTATTTAAATTTAACAACAATTTTTAATTAATTAATAATCCGCACGTGCGACAAAACCGTGGGAAGGCGCGGTTCCCTGCACCGGATGTAGAGTATACAATTCCGTCAGTCTTCTAAGAAGTGGTCCAGTCTGCGCATTCCCGCTGTAGCCGTTACTGATTATGTTACAATGTTTAACGCGACGGTCAGAGGTGTTCTCAACGAGGGTTCTCCCACAATGCTGCAAGGCATTGTTGAAAAGCACCCCTGCCGCTTACATAAAACGGATTCGGCACAACAGGAGAACCACTGTGTCTTTTCGAACGCGACTATCTGGTGGGAACGCCGCTGCGTCAGCACCGCTTTATCTGTATCGCGGGACGGCAATGCGTCGAGGCGACGACGCTCCAAGAAAGGGGTTTTTATTCTATCAAAGATATTATTAATTAATGGACAGGAGTATGATCAACGAGGGATTTCCCATAACGCTAGGCGTTGTTGATCCATACCCTGACCAAAAAAAAGAACAATTTTACGTTCCGAACGTAACATCCCTCCCTCCTTGGAACCATCGTCGTCCTCGACGATGTATACTGAAGGTATAAGGTACGATTGCGTTCGGGAATATATGTAGATGTACGGCCTCGGGTTGCATTAGACTAGGGAATTCCCACAATGTTTACACATTGTCGCAATGCAAACCCGTTACAAATTACTTGGACAGAAATAAGGGCTCATACATTAAGTCGTGCGTAACGCGCAGAGAGTTATTGCATTTGTACCTAGTGTATCGTGTAATCGTGGTACCTCCGGTATACAGGTGTATTGGCCCCGTTCGACGACCGCTTGTCACCACCTCGTACGCACAATTCAGTACGGTTTTACTGATGTTTGGGCAGCTCTCCATATCGACGGTGACTAATTCTGGACACTGTCGCAGCAATCCACAGATGTCCTCGTCAGTGACACCTTGACTCTCTCTGCAGTGGACCTCCAGCAAGCCCTCGAGGAACTGCAGCACCCATCCCCCGACAGTCGGATGCATGTAATTGATGCTTAGGATTTTCAGTTTTTGCAATTTCCGGAGTGGTTCCAGGACGAATTCCCCTTTTACGTTAGTACAACCACTAAGGTTCAATGATATTACTTCCCCCATGTACAGGCCAATCTCCGAGACAAGGCCAGAAGCAACCCATCCACAGAATGTAAGGCTCAGGGTTGTTATATGCCGGTATTTTGAGGGGAAGGAGACAGCCATCTCTACCGGGCCTAGCTCCAGCTCGACAAAATCTCCCCTCTCAACTGCCTCGTTGCCTTGCTCCATTTCCATTTCAGGTATGGGCTCCTCGAAACTGCAGAAGTGCAACTCCAAGTTCGTCAGGGTCATCGGCAGGTCTGAATTGTTCATTAACGCCTGCAAAATACTATGATCCATTAAATTTTTACATATGCTGATCTTTAAATAATTCAGCTTACGCAACCCTTGAAGAGTAGTTGCTAGGTTTGAAGGTTTTAGTTGTTCGCAGCGGTGGAGAGAAAGCGTTTCTAAATTTTTGGTGATACCGAGAAGGGACTTCCCAGTGATATCTGTGTTCGTAACACAGAGGGACTTTAGACTTCCTGCAAGGTCTAGCACCTTAAAGAGTTCAGGATCCACGGGACCCTCACATTTCCCCAGTTTGAGGCAAGTAAGGCGTGGTGCCCCCAACTCCAGGTCTCTCAGGGCCGATGGCCGGATCGTCACAGCGGTTAGATCTATTATCTCCAGTTCAGGACAACTCCTTATGGCAATGGAGATAACCTGGGGCCTCAAACATTTTGCCAATACTTCCTCATTTATCCGTATGCTCTTTAGCTGACTACCTGCTCTCTTCATGAGCCAATAAAAAGACTCCGTGCTCACCGTCTTCCCTTCCCATCCATTCGGCCAGCACCAATCATTCAGGTCTATATGGCGAAGACCGTGATACGAGGCAAGGCTTCCGACTCGCCACCTTCTTGAGACCATTTCCAGACGGCTCCTGTCTGCAAACGGCAGATAACTGGAAATTTTAGCTATACATTCTATTGGAAGTGAAATCCGTTCACGCAAATTTATGCCAGGGAATGGGTCCACATCGGGTCGCGGGGGAATTAGCTTGGTGCTGTGCCACGAGTCCGCCATCAGCACCCTCAGCTTCCTCTTATGGCATACTATTCCGACGTTCGCCGTAGCTAGGGCTTGCTTCGCTCCTTCCGTGGACTTGAAGGTCACGAAAGCCTGGTTCCCCGAGGACTTCCGCAGCACCACCACATGCTCGACTCCATACGGACGAAATATCTCCATCAGCTTCTCCTTTTTGGTATACGGCGCCAAACGGCTAACAAACAGTCGCCGTTCGAGAGACTCCGGCCGGAAGAAACTGGACGATGACATTTCGCTAGTGTACTACAGACAATCATCAAAATTATGAAATGACAAAGTCATTATCAAAGAGAGAAAAGAACATTAGAAGAATCGCAAATAACAACAATTTCTGACAAGGGAATTCCCATAGTCCTTGGACTGTCAGGGTTTGTTATTATACATATTTCTAGCAGTTTATCGTTGCCCTCTGAATAGGCAACGGTGGTCTGTTTTCCGAAATAGACGATTCTTGCAACGGTATTGCTGCAGGCTGATTGGCTGAAGCTTCCTCAGTTTCATGTCTCGGGCCCCGTTTGCTCAGGAACCGTATCTTGCATAAGGTCTTCAGTGGATTCCAGAAATAGTAGATCATCATCACCGTCTAAAGTTCCAAATAAAGCATGGCTAATTGAACCTATGAATCCGAAAGGTGCATTCCTGCGTGTAATAGCTTTAGGCAAATTATGTGGTTCATATTCTGGTTCCTTAATTTCTGTACTCAATTCCATAAGTTCCTGTTGCAATCTTGCTGCTTCTCGCACCATATTGTTTAAATAATTTGCACGTAACAAAGAGTCACATGATATTGTGGTTGGAAATTTAATGCATGAGCGATAAGTTTGTTCAATATTCCTGGCTTCATATGGAAATTCAGATACAATTTTATCTATATCTATAACTAGTATGAATCGCCAGTCAGCTCTTTGAAATCTAATCGCGTTGATCTTTTCGAAATATAAACCCGGGTTCAAATCCGTGCGTGTCAGTCTGTACAGTTCCTGGGTCCGCGCGATGTGTTGCAGAGCAAGAAAGAATATCAGTCGGGTCAGCGTCATCTCTCAACCTGAATCAGTCAAATCAATCAGGACTCCAATTTAATTGTAATTTATCGACATGTTTAGTGAGCATTTTACCAACTTCATCTCTTAACAAAACATTATTTCCTTCCAGTATCCCAATAATCTTATATGGCCCGTTGTAACGCCTGGCAAATTTTCCTCTTTTTGGTTCTACCAAAACACGTACCATATCTCCTATTTTTCCTTTGAAGGGACGGGCGTTCCTATCATAATACAATTTTGATTTTTCCTTTGCCTGAACCAAATTTTGTCCTGCTATTATTTGCATCTCCGAAAGTCGCGTTATTAAATCATGTAGGTATGAGTTGTATGTGACCAAATTATCGTCGCTTGGGAAGGAACTTGGACAACGCGCAAGTTTTCCGAAGACCAATTCATATGGAGTAAAATTTGTGGCTTCGTGGACAGATGTATTATAGGAAAACATAGCAAAGGGTACTAATCTATCCCAATCGTCAAAATCATTCATGTAGTGGCTAATATATTCGGTTAATACTATGTGACTTCTTTCTAATGCACCATTGGTTTGGGGTCTGTAACCAGATGTAGTGACATGTTGAATTTTGAAGATTTTAGCTAAATTCCGAATTATCTTATTAATGAAACTAGTCCCTTTATCCGTTAGTATCGCGCGCGGTGTTCCATATTGCAATATAAGATTAGTTACCAATGCGTGAGCTATTGTTTCAGCTTTTATATCCGGAACAGGGACACCTATGCAATATTTCGTCAAATTATCTTGCATAGTTAGAATATGTTTGTTCCCGCTGGGAGTAGTGGGTAAAGGACCTACAGTATCTATTGAGACTTTGGAAAATGGCTCCAATGGAGTGTCAGTAATTAACATTGGTTCACGAGTTTTAGTTCGTACTAGTTTTTGATTCTGGCAACTATTGCAAGTACGGATATAATTTTGAATATCATTACGCATACCTGGCCAATAAAATCGTTCTCGAATCCTGCAATATGTCTTTGTTAAACCCTTGTGTCCTCCTACCAAACTTTCATGTAACTCTGAAATGATTTTCAGGCGAAGTTCTTCCGGAGGTACCTGAGTGTTTCCGTAACAAAGGGCTATTTCGATATTGCTATCCTCAAATGTATTCCTTAATATTTCTATTAACGTACCTTGAGGTAATTCGTCTGTAAAGTCGCCATTCTGTGAGATTCTTAGACCCTTTATATCTAAATCTGAAAGTATTTTTCTTAGGTTCTGTAAGCCACGTTCCAAATCTCGAGTAGAAATTTTATCAAAATGTTTCCTTTTTATGACTACGCTAAATATTCTATTTTTACCACGTTTTGTTATTAGTATTTGTCCTACTCTGGGCTTTGCCGCTTTCAAGTCGTTAACATTGATAATGCCTAGGTCGGAGAGCAATATACTCACTGGTGTAACAAGTTCGCAATCAGACGAAATGAAATGTACATAGTTTGATCTGTAATACGTTAGATTTTGTCTCGTAGAAGTTACGATGTCTTTACTTTTGTATTGCATGCTGCGAAATTCTGATTCCATATCCGGAGGTATACAATCAGCATCCGGGATGTATATGGATGATGAATTTGAGTTTTGTGGGAAAAGTTGTCTAGGAGTAGATTTTTGAGCGATAGGTTCCCTACCTCCCTCCTTGGGAGTTCGATCAGCCGTTGGATTTGGAAATGGTGTCGAAAGTGCTATAGGGCTTGGATCTACAGTCGGGGTAGGTAAGGTTGAACTGTATCTGGGTCTATTAACGATTGTGCTATCAGGCACTCCTGTTGCAGTTATTTCTAGTTCTGATTCCTCCGGAATATTTTTCAGCTCAGGTGCTTTACTGGCCATTTCCTCACGCCTTGGATTTAAAATTTGACTATCCTTTTCGGAATCCCTAGCTTGTTGTAATAACTTTTCTATTCGTCTATTTAATTCCTCGTCCCCAGTATCGTCATCATATGGATCCAAATCTCGTAATATTTCCTGTCTAGTTTCGTCTAAAGTATCTCCTTCAGAAAGGGTATCCAATAAAACAACTTCTTCCTCAAGTTCCTGTAATTGAGCGCTTTTATCCAATAATGATTTTTCAAATCTATTGAAAGACTCTTGTAACTCCTCTAAATCTATAATTGTGGACTTCTGTTTGTTCTGATCACCTGTATCACTATCGTGAATTTCGGGTAAATTAATGGCTATAGCTCTATCTACTTCGGACTCGCCCCCTTTTTCCCGCAACTCCGTATCGGCCACTGCACCTCGTGAATCTGGGATTCTAGGATTCTCCACCATCTGTTTAGGATGAAATCCCAGATTCGGCAGCGTACTCCTACGTTGACGGAATATAGGCGGATCTGACTGTTCGTCATCGGAATCGTCGTCCTCCGCTAGAGAAAACTCTTTTGATCGACCTAATTCTTGTGTTTTTGATGGTCCCGGAGCTTCAGTGGCTTGAGTCTTTGCTCGCGTTCTAGTTGCTATTGCGCTGGTATCCAATGGTACAGGTAGTTTTGATTTAATTCTTGAACCTACTGGTTTTCCTATTTTTGATTTTACGGGTAAACTAGCTATTTCTTTCCTAGGTTTTGAAACTTCTGATTCAGAGGCTGTCGGTGTTCGTTTGGACGTTGTTGAGGGTTTATTTATGGGTAGTAATTTTGGTACTAATTTTGAGTTTGCGTCATCAGAGGAATCAGATAAACTGAAGTCATCAGACGAACATAGTTCATTTACTATGACTGGATTCCTTGATAAGGCATCAGCATTTATGTTTAATTTTCCTGCCTTATGAATAAATTCGTATTCATAATCTCGCAACTTTAGTCGCCAGCGGATTAGCCTTTGTCCTGGATCTTTTATTGAGTTAATCCATCTTAACGGTTCATGATCACTGACAAGGGTGAATTTTCGGCCGTATAAATATGGTCTGAAGTGTAAAATTGCATAAAGGACTGCCAAACATTCCTTTTCTGTGGTGAAATAATTTTGTTCTGGTTTGGTTAAAATCCTAGAAAGGTATGCAACTGGTAGATCCTGACCATCAATTTCTTGACTAAGTACAGCGCCTATTGCATAGTCTGACGCGTCTGTAGTTAAAGTGAATTGGTTATTAAAATTTGGGTATTGAAGTATGGGACTTTTACAAAGTGCTTTTCGTAATTCCAGAAATCCTTTCTTTTGTTCTTTTCCCCAAGTAAAAGTAGAATTTTTCTTCAGCAAGTCTGACAACGGTTTAGCCTTTTCTGCGAAGTTTTTGATAAAGCGTCTATAATATCCTGCTAGACCTAGAAATTGCCTAATGTTTTTCTGATTTTTCGGGCGAGGGAAATTCTTTACTGCACTAATCTTTTTGGGATCCGGTTTTACACCTGCCCGACTAATAACATGTCCTAGGTACGCAACTTCTATTTTGAGGAACTCGCACTTATCCGGTTGTAAGGTTAATTTAGCATCGGCCAAACGCGTGAATAAACGACGAATTTTCTTTTCATGTTCCTCTAAATTTTTGGCGTATACCACGATATCATCTAAATAAACGAAAACTTCTACACCCTGTAACCCGCGTAGAACTTTATCCATTAATCTTTGAAAAGTCGCTGGAGCGTTTTTGAGACCTTCCGGCATTCGGATATATTCATAATGACCATTTGGGGTTGTGAAGGCTGTTTTTTGTCTATCCTTTGGATCCATTTCAATTTGTTGAAATCCGCTTGCTAAATCAAACGTTGAAAAATATCGGGCTTCACCTAAATGATCAAGTATATCGGTAATGTTTGGTAATGGATATGCATCGCCAATAGTTTTTTCGTTAAGATTACGGAAATCTATGACTATTCTCCATCTCAGATTGCCTTTAGAATCCGGTTTTTTAGGTACAATCCAAATTGGCGAATTATATGGTGAATTTGAAGGTGGTATTATTCCATTGTTTAATTTATTACGGACCTGTTTTTCTATTTCATCTTTATGAACCGGAGGAAAGCGATACTGTCGCGTATTCACAGGAACATCATCTACTGTGGGGATTCTATGTTTAATGTATGAAGTACATGGTAATTTATCACAAGGCAAGTGAAATCGTTCTGGAAATTCTTTAATGATTTTAATTACATGATCCCGTTCTTCTTCGTTCAAATGATCGAGACGCAATTTTTTAATGATTTCTAAAACTCTATCTTCCGCGATTGGCAAGGTCTCATCTTCCGTATCAGAATCGAAATAATTTTGTTCTTCTTCGGAGAAGTTATGATACTCGAATGGTATTAATTCTTGTGGCGGAATTTCGACTTCGACATCCTTATCCGTCGTATTAACGGCAAAGACGTGACATGCACCTCGGTCATTTACAGACACAACAGCTTCGCCAATGTACAAGCCATCTATTGTTTCAATTTTAGGTAAATATCCCTCTTTTAAATCATGATTCGTGACGTCAATGGCAACTGCTTGTCTAGTACGTGCTTTTAAATACAAAAGTCGGGGTCCTACACTACGAGGTACTGGATCATAACCAATAAAAGGTATGGGTTTAATAGGATCGCTTCGTGTTACCAATGTGTTATGGGTGAAGGAGATTTCAGCCTGTTCTTGTGTGAGATACTCTTTACCTAATATACCATCGCAGCGCAGTACAAATGAAGATCTTACCACATGAAATTTTACGGGTTTGCCTAATAAGGTAATTATTGTGGTACCTAAAGTCTCCGTCGTATCCGGAGTTATTCCTGAGATAGCAACCGATTCGTGAAGCGCGACTGAAACATTGTCGTCCAAGGCATTTAATTTGATTATATTTATATCTGCTCCTGTGTCTACAAGGAAATATGCACAACCCATATTTAATTCCTTACCCATCATTTTTACTAATGGAGATTCTGGTTTTTCTACCGTTGCGATTTTTCTTGGTTCGCTAAAAATTGTACTGTTGCATGACGCTCTTTTTCCGAATGACTCGACGTCGCGTCCGTCCGACGGGTCATTTGCGCGTTTAAATGATCGTTTCTTGAATCTTCGGATTTAATATTTCTACTATAAGGAGATACAGGTCTTGGTGCCGAAGGCCCAGGAGATGGAGATCTTGGTCTAGCCCCTTGCGAATATCCATCTCTTGCTGAACGTGATTGCTCGTTACTATGTGTATTGTAAGGTGAATAAGGGTAATAATTCGGGTATGGCATAGGCGGATAGAAATAAGGCGAGTAGTATGGATATGGAGGCAATCCCGGCGGATTGTAATAATAATTGCGTGATGGAGGTTTCAAAATTCCTATTGGCGATCCGCTTACGTCTGGACTGGGACTCGGAGAACGTGTACGATTCTCTTCTTCGTTTCGAATTGCATAATTTTGATAGCGAGGGGGATTCATGGATTGGCGGTTAGCGTAATCCTGATAGTAAGAGTTCGATGATCGAGAATACCTATTATTCTGATTAAATGATACTTTTTGAGTTTCATTCGAAGGTAATATTCCGGATTTCATTCGCGTTTCTATACGAACTGCAAATTTTCGTGCATCATCTAATGTAGTAGGGTCACGCGCATCTACTGAGCGTGCTATTTCATCTGGAAGTCCGCGAATATAAGCTTCCAATCCGCATTCTTTTAGTGGTAGCAACATTTGTTCGGCATTATTCCCGTAACTATCTTCTAACGCAACTCGAGCTCCGCTAATTAATATGTTTAATCTGTCATAAAAATCGCTAACTGATTCCTCCTTTTTCATCCGAATATTTTCTATTTCGTGTTGATAGTAAGGATAATTTTTGCCCGGTGCGAATCTACCCTTTAGATGTTTGATTAGTTCATTAACTGTATTAAATGTTTTCCCATATGTACTATCGCGGGCTGGACCCTTCAATTTTCCTAATACTGATTTTAGAAAAGAACCCTCTAATGCAGGAGGTACTAATGCTGCACTATTTTGTACATCCTGTACAAAATCCTTCAAAGGAATGCCCTTCCCATCAAAGTAGGGAATATTTAAAGTACTATTCTGAATGGTTAGGCACTCTGCCATTGAGGTCATCATTGCACTTGCATCTTGAGCCATCGTTAAATATTTGTTAATAAATATACAGAGCAGAAACTAGTCAATGAATAGTAGATAATATACCCAGCGTTACCAAGACCACACTGATTTTTTTGTAATTTGGAAAATGTTCATAAATTCTATCTGATTTCAATGAATAAGAGCACTCAGGAATTTTTACAAGAAAATTCCTGGTATCCCACCGCTGCCACCAGATCTGTTACGTGCCGCGGCCTTTGGTGTTCGAGCGGCGCGTTTTAGACAGCCAAATTCTGATTAGGGTATCCCACAATCGTTAGACTATCAGAATTTGTTGTATCGTGTTTAGAATGGCATGGAAGCTCGCCGCACTCGTAACAGTCAATTCCTTTTATCTTAATTATCTAAATTCCTTATCAGAAGGATAAGGGGTAGATTTTTGGGATCGTTGACGCTCTAGTCCCATACGGGTCTTTTCAATGGAATCAGATAGGTAATTGATGAGTAGAATTTAATGGTAAATAAAACTTTAATGTTGAAATAATGAATGGATATAAAAGGCATATAACAGAACTGAATATAGACAAATCAATCGATAATTTTACAGAACATAATCGGAGATAACTCCTGACTAGGGGAATCCCACAATCGTTTGATTGTCAGAAATTATCGTTATATACGAATTAATTGTAGTAAAGTGTACAGAAAGAGATAAAAGGTGCAACTCACCAAACAGACACAGTACGGTAAATGCAAATATGTTGTTAGTTTTGCTCTTTGAATTTCGAAGGTTTCTGCGTCGCTGATAGATAGACCTAAATCAGAAAAGAGGATGAAACGCGAACACACACACACTTGGTTATTTTACGGAATAGATCTGAATTAAATTATAGAGCGAATAAGAATAATTTTAGGTGAGCGGACTGAATGATAAAATTTAAATTATAATTGATAAAAAAGAATTGTTTCGCAAAGTTTAGTAAAAAGAATTGTTTCGCAAAGTTTAGTAAAAAGAATTGTTTCGCAAAGTTGAGTCTTTCACGCGGTTACACAGTAGACCGGAGAACTCTAGCTCTAAAACACTTGCGGACCCAGCGACACGCACCTCACGATTTATCGTCACAGAGTGTCGCAGCTTCACGCTCTCGGCAGCGACCAGAGTGGGTCCGTACCGAAAATGCTTACGCTGCATTTTATCGCTCGGCCGCGCTACCGTGGGCCCGTCTACTCAACGAGGCGGCGTGCATGTGTTCGCGCGTCCATCCATCAGATTCCCGATTCCAATACATGATCAATCTCTACGGAACATTCGTACACACAGGAAAACATGACATCCCACATTCTGCAAACCATACAATTTCGCACGGCTGAGGCTCTTCCTCAATGTTCATAATTTCATATACACAATTTCTGACTAGGGAAATCCCACAGTCGTTGGACTATCAGAAATTGTGTTGGGTATTTAAATTTAACAACAATTTTTAATTAATTAATAATCCGCACGTGCGACAAAACCGTGGGAAGGCGCGGTTCCCTGCACCGGATGTAGAGTATACAATTCCGTCAGTCTTCTAAGAAGTGGTCCAGTCTGCGCATTCCCGCTGTAGCCGTTACTGATTATGTTACAATGTTTAACGCGACGGTCAGAGGTGTTCTCAACGAGGGTTCTCCCACAATGCTGCAAGGCATTGTTGAAAAGCACCCCTGCCGCTTACATAAAACGGATTCGGCACAACAGGAGAACCACTGTGTCTTTTCGAACGCGACTATCTGGTGGGAACGCCGCTGCGTCAGCACCGCTTTATCTGTATCGCGGGACGGCAATGCGTCGAGGCGACGACGCTCCAAGAAAGGGGTTTTTATTCTATCAAAGATATTATTAATTAATGGACAGGAGTATGATCAACGAGGGATTTCCCATAACGCTAGGCGTTGTTGATCCATACCCTGACCAAAAAAAAGAACAATTTTACGTTCCGAACGTAACACACAGGGTTTCTCTGTGCTCCGTATACAGGTGACAATCCAAAAGCACGTGCCGTGGTGTTTCTGCACTAGATTTACATTGACATCGCGTCGACGTCGCGAGCGCGAATTTGTGAAGTTTGTCTGCAAAATCACCGTGTCCCGAGAGGAATTGCATGTTGTAATGGGTGAGATAAATCCACGTTTTCTGCAGTCTCGCCTCGATGTTCGGGAAGATGTCAAAAGAGTGTCTTCCAGTGCTTGCAGCTTCCCAGCGCTGCTGCCATTCGGCTAAGAGAGCCGATCTGATGGCTAGTTCCGGGGGTGCGGTTTCCATATCCTCGGGGAATCGATAACCCCCGATGTGGAAGGGTAGGTTCTTCCTTATTTTATATGATAGGGCTGCCTCCCTGACCCTTAGATCGATCGGGAGGACTCCAGCGATGACCGGTAATGCCTCGGTGGATGTCGTGCTGTAGGCCTTAGTTACTTTTAGCAAAGCAAATCTTTGAGCTCTAAGCAGTTCTCTCGTGCTAATTCGGTCCATTTTGTCATACCAG
Organism: Andrena trimmerana; assembly: GCA_951215215.1. Lineage (NCBI taxonomy): Eukaryota > Metazoa > Arthropoda > Insecta > Hymenoptera > Andrenidae > Andrena > Andrena trimmerana. The sequence goes on from OX578061.1 coordinate 19,482,477, forward strand.
GCCGCGGCGGCGTAAGTGGCAATGGGGACGAAGAGGCCTCGGTACAGTGTTTGAAGACACCTGTGTTTCAAACCCCATTCTCGCCTCGCAATAACTGCGAGGGAATTGAACTTCTCGAGGCACTTGGCCTTAGTCTTTTCCGCGTGGGTTCTGACACCGAACGCATTGTCAAAGTGGACGCCGAGATATTTTACTGTGTTGGTCATTCGGATTTGGCGGTTCTGAATTTTGATCGTAGGAGGTCTCTTGATGTTCAGCTTTCCCTTGAGCAACATCATTTCGCATTTTGGTGCGGATAGGGAGAGTTTCTCTCGTCGGCACCATTCCTCGACCAAGGTGGCAACCATTTGTCCTCGTGTCTCAAGATCGCGCCTGCTGCTGCCAGGGACCAGGATTAATAGATCGTCGGCATATGCGATCGTTTCGTGTCCTTCCTTCGCGAGGGTGATTAGGAGGTCGTCGAAGGTTAGGTTCCATAGGTTCGGTCCCAGAATGGAGCCCTGCGGGCAACCTCGAGAGACTCTTTTTAAGACCTCGTCATGCTTGCCTGCGAGTTTTACCGTACGGTTTCTTAAGTAGTCAGCTATGACCCGGTAGATGTTCTTTGGGCATTGTCTTTCCTTGAGCCGATATAGAACACTAGGCCACCATACATTGTCGAAAGCGCCCGAGATATCGAACAGGATCGCCAAGACGTAGTATGAGTTACTAAACTGGTCAGTAAGTTCCCTAGCCCTGATTATGGCGTCCTCGGTGGATCTTCCTCTCCTGAAGCCGTATTGCCGGTCCGACGCGAGATGTGGGTGATAGAATACTGGTTCGAGTCTTTGCACAAGGAGCTTCTCAAAGCACTTGCCGAGCACAGATAGGAGGCAAATCGGACGGTACGAGGATGGGACAGCCTCGTCTTTATCCGGGTTTTTCAGGAGAGCACGGACACTGCCAATTTTCCACGTGCCCGGAAATACTCCGAGCGACAAGCATCCGTTGTACAGTTGTTGCAATTCCCCTTGTAAGGTTTTGTAGGAAGCTTTTAGTACTTCCACTTCGATTCTATCGGGCCCAGGGGCCTTGCCGTTGCGGAGGCTACGGAGCGCACTGCAGATCTCGAATTCGTCAAACTCATCCGCGTCGTCCGTATCGGGCGGGGTGTCTCGAATTCTTCGTCGATCTCTCTGGATTTCCATGGAATCTTCAGTGTCGTCGGGGACGAGAGTTTTCAAGAGGTTCAGAGCGGCGTCCGTCCAGGTTACAGGGTCGGCTGGTCCGCGGGCCGAGACCGCAAGGGCTCTCTCGGGCGTTATCTTGTTCATTCGGAGTTTATAATTCACTCCCCATGGGTTGCTGTTTCCCTCCTCCGAGGCGAACTCCTGCATGTAAGCTCTCCTGGCTCGATATCCTTCGGTGGTATATTCCCTTCTTATCCTCGTGTATACTAGCTTCTTCTCGAGTCGCCTTGTTGGGTCCCTTTCACGTTGGAATGCACGTCTGGATTTGTATGTGCGCTTTTTCAGCGCAGTTAAGTTTTCCGTCCACCAGGGCACTGATCTGGTATAAAGAGACTTCATCTTCATAGATCGTTCACATGCCACTAAGATAGCGTCTCGGATGCTGGTGGCGGCCGCTTCGACGTCCTCCACAGAGTTGTAGGGAAGGTTTCTCAACCTCTGTTCTTTTTCCTGCGACAGAACTTCCTCGAATTTGTCCCAGTCGGCTTTTCTGGTGTTGAAACGTGGGAGCTGACTCGAGTGAGTGGAGTTTGTGCTCGAACGGTACGTGAATATAATTAGATTATGGTCACTCGTAGTCCAGCCTTCCTTAACGCTCCAGTTTCTGACGTCCCTCAGTGTCGCTTCCGTGGCAAGTGTGACGTCGATTCGCGAGTCACCGAAATGTGAGCGGTATGTAGGGATTGTACCGGGCTCATTCAGAACCGTGAGGTTGTGATTCAAGATTACTTGCTCAAGGGCCTCTCCACGGTCATCAGATGTAGGACCGTGCCACATAGTGGATTTGGCGTTGACGTCCGCTCCGATTATTAGTCGCTGCCGCGGGAGATGCGCTGACAGTTTTCGTAAATGCGCGAGGTATGGCTCGATACTATGAGAGCACTGAAAGTACATACTCGCCAGATAGAAGCTCCCGAATGACCCGGACACTTCAATGCATGTACAATGTTCATTGCTTAGGTGGGATAGCTTCAGAACCGTAATTCGTGGGCTTCTAATTACGATCCCTGCCTGTGAGGGAGCCCCTGAATTTCCTCCGAATACAACGAGGGTGCGACGGCCGAAGCCGATAGACTTGCCCTTAGGGTTGTACGGTTCCTGCATTAAGAGGACGTCGATGTTTTTCGATTCCATTATTTTAGCCATTTCCAAGGTAACAGCCTGCGATCGCCTCATGTTGAGTTGTGCTATTGTGATTCCCTGCGATTCTAAGTGTGTGGGCCTAATAACCATAGTCAGTGCGTGAGAGTGTTATGTTGATGGCTGATATGTACGCAGGGCAGTTTTTGCTCGTGACGCTATGGTCGTAGTGTTTCCCGGACTTTTTGCAGTTCGCACATGCTGCTACCTGCGAGGCATTGGGGCAATTTTTGTATGTATGTCCCGAGACTGCACAGTGACCGCAAACGTCTTCCTCGGCTTTACAGTATTTGGACGTATGTCCGAAGGAGTGGCATTTATAGCACCTCGTGGCAGCAACATAATCATGGACTTTGCAGCAGTTCCACCCGATATATAACCGTTCCTTCTTAATTAGAAGGTCCCTTGCGTGTTTGGACACGTCTAGGACTAAGTTACAGTTCTCGCGTGTTTTGTTCCCTGTTTTAAAGGCTAGTTTTACCTGTTGCTGAATATTCTGCTTTTCGTGCTCGGCGATGTTCTGGTCGATGATAGATGACAGGGTGGCCTCGTCGTCGGCTTCCCTTGGGACTTCATATATGATGATCCGTGGGTTCCTCTTTGCAGGCGCTCCGGCAACGAGGCCGGCGGCTTTTAGCTTCTCGTTTTTGAGAAGGGCGGTGATGTCCGTTTGTTTGGCGGTCTCGACAAGGATGCCATGGCCTTGAATCCTGCGGACGTTCTTCACTTGCAGCTTCTCTTCCTTTGGTGAAATCAAGCGGAGAACAGCCTCCTTCGTTTTGTCGCTCGAGTCGTATGTGTTCAGGTTTTGTGGCATGATCGTGACGACATTAGGTGGGTCCTGCCTCAGGTTTGATCGGGCTGCGGTTTTCGATTTTACGCCGACGCGTTCCGCGTAAGTCATAGGTCGGGAGTTGGGTAGCCGCGTGTTAGTTTTCCCGACTGTATCTTTAAAGATTTTCCTCTGGTCCTCACTTTCGCCCTTTAGAGCCTCGATTTTTCCCTCCAGGTGGCTGTTCATGATGAGGGCCTCGTTTAGGAGTCCATGTGATTTTACAAATTTCCCCATGATGTAGTTCACTGCATCGGGACTGATGGAGTTGCTGGGGTTGGTGAGGAACGCGAGGACGCTGCTTTGGATGCGTTCAGACTTGGATTTGAGGCTGAGAATGCCCGACGGAGGAGTGACGAACTGCTGTTCAGTATCGCTAGTCTGGGATGGGTCTGCGTGGGCGCCGGTGTCTATGTGAGCGGGGGCGGGCTTCTTCTTGTTCGTCTTAGTGGATTTTTTGACGGCAGAGTCCTGGCTGAGTTGTTTATCGGAGCCGCTGCTTACCGAGATTTTCCGCTTTCGCATGCGGTTTTGTTTCAGCGAGCGCTCCACCATGCTGACTGACTCGGTGTCGGTGGAGGTTTCCTCGTCCATACTGGCGGAGAAATTTTTGAGAGCCATCTTTGGCATGATTTCTTTCTATGTTTTTAAATATCAGAGAGAATATTTAAAGTCCAAGCGTAGCGTTGTTTCAAATGTCCCGCGGAGTTGACGGGATTCGGCTCTGCCCTGACACTCTGGCGTGAGTGGCTGACCGGGGGACCAATGGGAAGACCGGGCAGCGCCCGGGGGCTTCGCCAGTTGGCTGAGCGGCGAGCCAATAGGAGGGCCGGACAGCGCACGGGGACTTCGCTGGGTGGCCGAACGGCGGGCCAATAGGAGGGCACGCTGGCGGCGGCACCGAGAAGGACGCTAGGCCTCTATCCAAGATGGCCGCCACTAACCTATTCGTAACCACAGGACTTTCGGCTTGATATATACGCTATTCTCAACTTATGTGAGCTCGGATTGCACACTGATTGTTTGTCTTGTCGTACACTACTAGCACGAGAGAGGGTTAGCATTTGCTCCTTCTATAAACGTCGGAATTGGCAAGTGACGCTGGGCCACCTGTCACCAGCGACGCCGCGTAACCACGCCACGGGTGTTTTGCACTTAATGTCTGCACTTTGAGTCCTTCCTCCACAATTTTTACACAGAACTGTTCCGCGACGCTAGCACTTCACTTTCAGACACTCCTCGGAGTTTTCCACGCGATTTTTCCCGAAGATTTCGAGAATTACGGCGGAGCGACTCGCGACACGTCTGTACTGTTCGGCGCCATCTTGGAAACAGTAGATAGGGACAGAGAGAGTGTCGGTTTCAAAAGGTCCAACTGACGCGCTGCGCCTCAGAGTCTCCTCTATAGCAGCATTTAAACCTTGCAAGATGGAGTGAGCTTTAATACCCTCCCAGCTAACCACCGTGCAGGCCACAGGGCGGCCGGAAAGCAGTTAAGGAATTGTGAAGACCACACTTGACTCATTGCTAAACACCGTAAGGAATTTTTATCTCCAACGAAACCGCTTGGTACCGTAATATGATACATACGATCCCATTGGAAGTGGTTTCGCTGGAAAGTAGATAGGGACAGAGGGAATCTCGTTAATCCATTCATGCGCGTCACTAATTAGATGACGAGGCATTTGGCTATTTTTTTTTTTTTTTTTTTTTTCCCTAGCGGGGGATAATCCCATCCCGCCGGTTATTGCGCCTGTATCCAACGCACCCTATTAAAACGCCAAAATCCTGGACGTAAGTGCGGGGGAATAGATGACAGCGAGCGGCGTCCTCGCATTTAACCCGCACCCCAACCCGTTCCTCACCCTACCCCCGTCCTGTCTACCCGCACAGCTGTTCGGCGGTTAAAGAGAACCCAGGCCGCCACGCCCCCCACCAAAACGCGCGAGGAGATCACACTCAGATCTCGTCGCTTCACGATCCCGGCCCCCACGAGTCCCCGCACGGATTTCGCGCTCCACAGTCCCCTCCACGACAAAGTGGCCGAGTGAAAGCTCACATCCTCCGTGCCGCTACTAACCGCAACGGCCCGGCGGAGGCTCGCGTTCTCAGCATAGTATTCGACCTTACGCTTATGCGCAAGATCCAATACCGTCTGCTCACTGACCACCTGCGCGTCGACGACTACACACCTGCTGTCCTTCGTGGCGACAAGATCTGGCTTTCTCACGCCCTCGTCGGTTCGGAAGACCGGCTCGCGCTGTACCTCGAAGCCACTCTGTTCCATACCCCGTGCCAGATACGCGATCACCGCATCATGCCGCTTAACGCGAGCATCATGCGTGCGGTGACACTGCTGAAGCACGTGGTTGAGTGTCTCCGGGACAGCGCAGCCCCCCCTGCACTGCCTGTCCTGCCTCCGGCCCCGAGATGTACGGGACTTCGTCGGAAGGGCATTGATCCGCAACTTGCCGGTCCGGACAAAGTCCCTTCCGGACAAGAAGCGGGTGCCCCCAGCAATCCATCTGTGCTGCCCCCGGACCCTCTTCGACTCTTTCAGGGCCTCCCCATCGACACTCCCGTGGAGCTTCTCAGCCCAACGGCGAGCTTCCCTTTCCGGAGTGTCGATGGAGACACCACGATCTTTCAGGCGTTCCTGAGCCTTACTAATCTCGAATCGAAGATAGTCCCCTGGCCGCACAGCCGACGCTTCGGTCGACAAGGACAGGCCCTTCAGGCGGTTCAGCCGGATCCTGGGGATACACCACCGAAGTGATGGCACCCCAAGTCCTCCCGACTCGACGCCGGCGTGGAAGTAGCCGACAGGTGTATCATGCGGCAGATCTAACCACCGCCTCACCTCCGCCCTAACCGCACGGTCGCCCCTGCTGAGTGACCCCACCCTGACGTCCCCCAACGACCCCACATGGTAAACGCTCGGCAGCAAATAAGTCCGCAAAGCGAACATTCTCTGCTGCGGCTTGAGCGGTGCTCTAGATAATTTACTTAATGCAGCAGCTAACCTGACCGTCAGGTCGGAACGCAGACGTCCCTCAGGCGTAAATGGGATGCCCAAATACGTCCAGGTGTCGGTTCGCTTCATCGCCACCAGCCTCTGACCACCGAGGACGAAGTTACCTGGGTCCACTGTGGTCTTCTTCTGGCGCGGAACTGTTCCGAGACTTATAGTAAAAGACTTCCCCACGTTCACGGACATGCCACATCCCGCGAGGAAGCCCTCTGTACAGTCAAGCAGCTGCTGGAGCCCGGTCGTCGTAGAGGCCGTCAGTATGAGGTCGTCGGCGAAGGCAGACGCCGCAATCCTAACACCGTCGACATCTGCCCCGATGTCCTGGGGCAAACACTTGAGGAGCCTGTCCACCACCATGTTGAAGATATATGGAGACATGGGATCTCCCTGCCTCACCCCATGCGTCGGGTGGATGGCATGAGACTGCCAGCCGCCCGCCACAATGGTCGTGACAGCATCGGAGTACACCGCCTCCATATACTCCAACATGGGAGCCGGACAGCCCCTTGCTTCCAGTGTTTGTAATATCGCTCGGTGGGAGACGGTATCGAATGCCTTCGCCACATCAACAGAGGCTACGTGCAGCGGCTTATGGCGAGAGTGATGGTGTCGCAACAGAAGGTCCAGCAGGAACACATTGTCCGCACAGCCGTCCGAGGCTCGGAAGGCCCTTTGCCTCTCATCAATCGGAATACACCGACCCATCCGTCTAGCCAAGACCTTGTGTAAACCACGCACAAGGACCGAGGCCACCGAGATTGGCCGGTACTCCGACGGACTCGAGGGCTTCGGTTTCTTCGGAATCAGCACCGTCCTAGCGCCTCTAAGATGGATTGGTAGTCTGCGACACCACAACACTAAGTTGTAGATCCTTACCAGCACCTCGAGGGGGGTGCTGTAAAGGATCCTTGCAGACAGGGCGTCAGGACCCGGTGCAGTCTTCCTTTCCGGCAGGCCTAACCGAACCTCGTCCGGCGTCACAGGAGACCATAGCGCGTGAATGGTTTCTTCACGCTGGACCGGCGGTGGAGGGACGTCCCGATCGTCGGTCATAATAGACTCCCAGTACGGAACCATTACCTCCTTAGGGAGAGAATAGCCCCCCCCGGTGCCTTCAATTACGGCATCATAACAGCGTCTTGGATCTGTACGCCAGAGCTTCTGCACTCTACCGTAGTCCACCCTGCGCTGCCTACGCCTCGACAGTCCAGCATCCACCGTAGGCCTCCGCCGGGGCGGTCGCCCAGCTCCCGCGTTTCGAGGTAGCGGAAAGACCTCGCTGAGGTACGCGGTCAGCCTCTCCAGGGTTACCCCGCGGTCCTCACGCCCGACACTGTTGCAGACGTCATCCAGGCTTGTAGACCTGAAGCCATCCGCCCCGGTCGGGCCTAAGCCGCGGAAGTACTCCAGAAGAGCCCGATCCACTTCCTCATCCTCTCTGGCGAGAGCCTCTAACGGGGCAACAGCCACCGGTTCCATGGCCTCCTGTTCCATGCGCACCATGTGCTCCGTCACGAGCGCACGATAGTCCTCGCGTTTTCGTGCACCCTTCACGGCTTCGAGCGTTCGTCCGGGCAGAAACCCAAGGAGGGCCTGATTCATGAAGCGTTCACCCGTCATGGTCAGTTCCGCCTCGCGTCGTGCCAACAGGGACACCTCCTCCTGCGTCCACCGTGCCCTCGTTGGCACGGCGCGGTTCACGTCATCAGTCCAATCAGGGTGGCCACGCTTCACGTGGAGGCCCCTCCCCGACTTGGTGGTAAACACGCGGTCACATCCTGGGAACTCACATAGAAACAGCTCAGGGGGGTCTGAGCTTGGTCCTGGTTGAGGGGGTTGTGCTGGCGGGGGGGCACCAGTGGGCGCCCCCTTAGTACTTTTTCCATCCGAGGCTTTGTTTTTATTCTTTGGGCCAACACTATTTTTAAGGTCCGAGTGGGCCGGCAACCCCCAGGGACCCTTGTTTGGGACTCACGACATTCGGCCAGGTTACACCTGTTGACCGGCGGGACGGCTTGGACGTAGTCGTGGTCCGGGGCAAGGAGAGGCTAAGGACCTTACCAGAGGTCTGTATGACGCGTCACTTACCCCGTAACTGTGACCCTTAAGAGATGTTGCCTTAAGAGAGTCATAGTTACTCCCGCCGTTTACCCGCGCTTTTTTGAATTTCTTCACGTTGACATTCAGAGCACTGGGCAGAAATCACATTGCGTCAACACCCTCGGGGGCCATCGCAATGCTTTGTTTTAATTAGACAGTCGGATTCCCCTAGTCCGTGCCAGTTCTGAGCTGAGCGTTGAATGGCGGCCGAAGAGGACGACCACGACGGTGAAACCGACACGGAAGCCTCGCAGCAAGGAAGATCCGCGGGAGGCGATGGCACGGGACCGAGCTCGGATCCCGGATGCGAGACCGAAATCCCGACCGTTCACCTCACCCAGGCCCGGCTCGTCAACCAAACCCGTTTCCCAACCAAGCCCGACACGCCCCGCTCCTCAGAGCCAATCCTTATTCCGAAGTTACGGATCCAATTTGCCGACTTCCCTTACCTACATTAATCTATCGACTAGAGGCTCTTTACCTTGGAGACCTGCTGCGGATATGGGTACGAACCGGCGCGACACCTCCACGTGGCCCTCTCCTGGATTTTCAAGGTCCGAGGGGAAGATCCGGACACCGCCGCAACTGCGGTGCTCTTCGCGTTCCAAACCCTATCTCCCTGCTAGAGGTTTCCAGGGAACTCGAACGCTTATACAGAAAAGAAAACTCTTCCCGGATCTCCCGACGGCGTCTCCAGGTCATTTTGGGTTACCCCGACGAACACTCTTACGAGGGCCCGAATGGTTTGCGGTTCCGCTACCGGGTTCCGGAATAGGAACCGGATTCCCTTTCGCCCAACGGGTGTGTGTCTCTCAAAAAAAACTCTGTTTTAGGACACCACATCTGCATAGGATTTCTCTTAGGGCTTAGGATCGACTGACTCGTGTGCAACGGCTGTTCACACGAAACCCTTCTCCACGTCAGTCCTCCAGGGCCTCGCTGGAGTATTTGCTACTACCACCAAGATCTGCACCGACGGTGGCTCCAGGCAGGCTCACGCCCAGACCCTTCTGCGCACACCGCCGCGACCCTCCTACTCGTCAGGGCTTCATGGAGGACGGTCACCCGCGAGCGGGTGGCACGTCCCTCCCCACTTGCCGCTGACGGCGGAGTATAGGCGCGACGCTTCAGCGCCATCCATTTTCAGGGCTAGTTGCTTCGGCAGGTGAGTTGTTACACACTCCTTAGCGGATTCCGACTTCCATGGCCACCGTCCTGCTGTCTTAAGCAACCAACGCCTTTCATGGTATCCCATAAGCGTCGACTTAGGCGCCTTAACTCTGCGTTTGGTTCATCCCACAGCGCCAGTTCTGCTTACCAAAATTGGCCCACTTGGCACTCTGATTCAATATAATCTCGTGGCTTCATGATCCAAGCAAGCCAGAGATCTCACCCATTTAAAGTTTGAGAATAGGTTGAGGTCGTTTCGGCCCCAAGGCCTCTAATCATTCGCTTTACCAGATGAAACTCGCACACGTTCGCGTAGGAACGAGCGAGTGCCAGCTATCCTGAGGGAAACTTCGGAGGGAACCAGCTACTAGATGGTTCGATTAGTCTTTCGCCCCTATACCCAGTTCCGACGATCGATTTGCACGTCAGAATCGCTACGGACCTCCATCAGGGTTTCCCCTGACTTCGTCCTGACCAGGCATAGTTCACCATCTTTCGGGTCCCAACGTGTACGCTCTAGGTGCGCCTCTTCTCGCAATGAGAACGAGACGCCCCGGGAGTGCGAGGCCGCATCGTAACGCGGCCGATCCTCCCTCGGTCGACGCATAGGTCGACCTTCACTTTCATTCCGCCTTTAGGTTTCTTTCTCCCAATGACTCGCGCACATGTTAGACTCCTTGGTCCGTGTTTCAAGACGGGTCCTGAGAGTACCCAAAGCAGTAGCGTCGCCGACCGGTAATTCGAAGCTTGGCGGCCCAGTCCAAGGACACCGCCTGCTAACAGCTGGCCAGGCCCGGGGACGGCACTAGGTCCGTGCCTCCGGGTAAGAACTGACCGGGCTTGCGGCGGGCCTGACGCACACACATTCGAAAATGGATTGGTTGCGGCCCGATACCGTCTCAGAGTACCGTCGCGCAGCCGGCCGGGCGGCCGAGGGTCTGTCGCGTGCTCTGGGAGCAACGAAACAGGCAACCGCTCGGGCCGTAGACCGACACGCAACGGGTCGCGACGTTCTACTAGGGGAGAAGTGCACGACTACGTGGCCGGAACATTCGCCGCCGGTGGTGTACCCTCGCTAATGGAACCACGAAGGTCCACCCGGAGTATCGCGCACCGACGGGAGCCAGCCTCGTCGACGATGAATCTCCCCATTCGATCTTTTGGGTTTCTCAGGTTTACCCCTGAACGGTTTCACGTACTCTTGAACTCTCTCTTCAAAGTTCTTTTCAACTTTCCCTCACGGTACTTGTTCGCTATCGGTCTCGTGGTTGTATTTAGCCTTAGATGGAGTTTACCACCCACTTAGGGTTGCACTCTCAAGCAACCCGACTCTATGGAGAGATCCTCCCGAAACGCGTACCGGTCGCTACGGGCCTGGCACCCTCTCCGGGTAAGTGGCCCCATTCAAGATGGACTTGGACGCGGTGCGACGTCACGGGATAAACGGATCCTCCTGAACACTACAATTCCCTGCGGCGGAACCGCGGGATTCAGTGCTGGGCTAATTCCTGTTCGCTCGCCGCTACTAAGGAAATCCTTGTTAGTTTATTTTCCTCCGCTTAGTAATATGCTTAAATTCAGCGGGTAATCTCGCCTACTCTGAGGTCGTCAATCGTTGTTTTATATATAAAACAAATTATGTTCCACAAGAGAAAAAAGGCAGAGACCGCGAAGTAGAGAGAAGATATTTTTGGAGAAGCGCGCGCGTGCCTCCGATATTATAAATCGTGCTCCCTCTTTTTGGATATTGTACATGTCGAACGGGTCTCCCGGCGGGAGTACGGGGTGGTGTGCGCGTAGTGCGTTGACACAGACGACGGGGCCGGGCCGTACGAGAAGCTGGGCTGAAGAATAAAAGGAGAAGAACGATATACACAAAACTTCTCCAGATTCTTTCTCTTCCCTTGCTCGCTCGCAGTTTCCCATGCGCACCGCGCATATTCGGCATCACGCCACGCACATACATCTTCTTTTTCCCCGTACACATCCCGGCTCGTAGCCGGACCCGACGACGGATCGATGTGTGATCGATATTATTCTCTTGTATCCAGAGGTGCCATCGCACGATTTTTTCAGAGAAAAGGTATATTTGAACTCTCCTCTTCTCCTCTAATCTAGAGAGAATTAGAAGGAGCCCCCCCTCTTCCGATTCATTTTCGCCACGCCAAAGTGTCTTTTCGTCGCGCATCCTCGATCCGATCCGGGAGGAGACTCGCGCGGAACGACCACCGGTTTTTACTTTAACGTCCGTCCGCTATTATTAGCTTTGAGATTCCGCTATCCCTTTCATCACGCCTCGAGCAGTGACTCGCAGCAGAGGGAACATTGTGGAAAAATAAGCTTTTCCGTGGACTGGACGACCGGTGAGATCCGCGGTCTCGGATACGATGGACCAACAACGCGACAAAGACACATGGGGCGATCGGGGAGACTAATCTTCTTCCATTCTACGAAGGAGAGTCTTGCACACCTTTCGCGGCATCGGCGCCTTTCGGTTCGTCAAAGTTCAAATTCGCGCAGCCACGCCAACCAGGATTCTGGGGTACAGAAACGTTTTAAACGACGCGTGGAGCAATCACGCTTCTCATCGGATGTTTGGCACGAACACTCTTGTGTGTCGACGGAACGTGGCCATAGGGAGGGAACGAATAGGGGCTAGGCGAGGACACGCGCAACGACGGGGAAATACATCGACCCGATCCTGTTGCAGAGTGGTTTCTTTTTATTCATCATCCCGCACAGCGCCACCATTCATGTACACCATCATATCCCTGGATCTTCACGGCGTCCCGAAGAACGAGTGTCGGTGCCCTCGATGTATCGATCGAGACTGTTCTCTCTCACTTGTCAACGACGACCCTCTTTTTAAAATCCCTAGGGGCCGCGTGAACGCGACGATATAGATCAGCGCACATATGCCCGCGCACTCCGCGCTCTTTCTCTATCTCTCTATCTCTCTATCTCTCTCGGCTCTCTCTTTCTCGGGACAAATTTTTCATTTCAGGCGACGTCGGTAGCACGGTAAAAGATCTCGCGCGGGACGTGAAGGCGAATTCTACAACACCAGTGCGAGCGGAGAGGCCGCTGTGTGTGATCCAGGGAGCGGTGCAGCACACGGGCGGTCGTTGTAAAACAACGACGCACAACGCCGTGAAAGCACGCACGCGAGTCCCCGCGCGATCATTCATCACATTCGCTTCTCTCTTTCTGGTTCTCGCACGG
>OX578061.1:19500200-19502700 GCA_951215215.1 Andrena trimmerana
AAAACGACATTCGAAAATAATTTCTCGGGACTTTGAAATATTTCGACGAGATTGGAGTTTTTCGCGATTTTCTCGAAAACCAGCGCGACGACCGCGGTCGAACCATCAGAGTAATACGTTCGCAATGGAACGAGAAACGTGGATCAATGGTTGTTTGGTCGATCGGACGATTTTTTGGACCTTCCCGGAGGACGGTGCCGGAGGACTTTGAAATCCGTCGGGACTTTGAAATATTTCGACGAGATTGGAGTTTTTCGCGATTTTCTCGAAAACCAGCGCGACGACCGCGGTCGAACCATCAGAGTAATACGTTCGCAATGGGACGAGAAACGTGGATCAATGGTTGTTTGGTCGATCGGACGATTTTTTCGGTGTTCTCGGACCACGGTGCCGGAGGACTTTGAAATCCGTCGGGACTTTGAAATATTTCGACGAGATTGGAGTTTTTCGCGATTTTCTCGAAAACCAGCGCGACGACCGCGGTCGAACCATCAGAGTAATACGTTCGCAATGGAACGAGAAACGTGGATCAATGGTTGTTTGGTCGATCGGACGATTTTTTGGACCTTCCCGGAGGACGGTGCCGGAGGACTTTGAAATCCGTCGGGACTTTGAAATATTTCGACGAGATTGGAGTTTTTCGCGATTTTCTCGAAAACCAGCGCGACGACCGCGGTCGAACCATCAGAGTAATACGTTCGCAATGGGACGAGAAACGTGGATCAATGGTTGTTTGGTCGATCGGACGATTTTTTCGGTGTTCTCGGACCACGGTGCCGGAGGACTTTGAAATCCGTCGGGACTTTGAAATATTTCGACGAGATTGGAGTTTTTCGCGATTTTCTCGAAAACCAGCGCGACGACCGCGGTCGAACCATCAGAGTAATACGTTCGCAATGGAACGAGAAACGTGGATCAATGGTTGTTTGGTCGATCGGACGATTTTTTGGACCTTCCCGGAGGACGGTGCCGGAGGACTTTGAAATCCGTCGGGACTTTGAAATATTTCGACGAGATTGGAGTTTTTCGCGATTTTCTCGAAAACCAGCGCGACGACCGCGGTCGAACCATCAGAGTAATACGTTCGCAATGGGACGAGAAACGTGGATCAATGGTTGTTTGGTCGATCGGACGATTTTTTCGGTGTTCTCGGACCACGGTGCCGGAGGACTTTGAAATCCGTCGGGACTTTGAAATATTTCGACGAGATTGGAGTTTTTCGCGATTTTCTCGAAAACCAGCGCGACGACCGCGGTCGAACCATCAGAGTAATACGTTCGCAATGGAACGAGAAACGTGGATCAATGGTTGTTTGGTCGATCGGACGATTTTTTGGACCATCCCGGAGGACGGTGCCGGAGGACTTTGAAATATTTCGACGAGATTGGAGTTTTTCGCGATTTTCTCGAAAACCAGCGCGACGACCGCGGTCGAACCATCAGAGTAATACGTTCGCAATGGAACGAGAAACGTGGATCAATGGTTGTTTGGTCGATCGGACGATTTTTTGGACCTTCCCGGAGGACGGTGCCGGAGGACTTTGAAATCCGTCGGGACTTTGAAATATTTCGACGAGATTGGAGTATTTCGCGATTTTCTCGAAAACCAGCGCGACGACCGCGGTCGAACCATCAGAGTAATACGTTCGCAATGGGACGAGAAACGTGGATCAATGGTTGTCTGGTCGATCGGACGATTTTTTGGACCATCCCGGAGGACGGGGCCGGAGGACTTTGAAATATTTCGACGAGATTGGAGTTTTTCGCGATTTTCTCGAAAACCAGCGCGACGACCGCGGTCGAACCATCAGAGTAATACGTTCGCAATGGAACGAGAAACGTGGATCAATGGTTGTTTGGTCGATCGGACGATTTTTTGGACCTTCCCGGAGGACGGTGCCGGAGGACTTTGAAATCCGTCGGGACTTTGAAATATTTCGACGAGATTGGAGTTTTTCGCGATTTTCTCGAAAACCAGCGCGACGACCGCGGTCGAACCATCAGAGTAATACGTTCGCAATGGGACGAGAAACGTGGATCAATGGTTGTTTGGTCGATCGGACGATTTTTTCGGTGTTCTCGGACCACGGTGCCGGAGGACTTTGAAATCCGTCGGGACTTTGAAATATTTCGACGAGATTGGAGTTTTTCGCGATTTTCTCGAAAACCAGCGCGACGACCGCGGTCGAACCATCAGAGTAATACGTTCGCAATGGGACGAGAAACGTGGATCAATGGTTGTCTGGTCGATCGGACGATTTTTTGGACCATCCCGGAGGACGGTGCCGGAGGACTTTGAAATATTTCGACGAGATTGGAGTTTTTCGCGATTTTCTCGAAAACCAGCGCGACGACCGCGGTCGAACCATCAGAGTAATACGTTCGCAATGGAACGAGAAACGTGGATCAATGGTTGTTTGGTCGATCGGACGATTTTTTGGACCTTCCCGGAGGACGGTGCCGGAGGACTTTGAAATCCGTCGGGACTTTGAAATATTTCG
>OX578061.1:19507700-19540200 GCA_951215215.1 Andrena trimmerana
TCGTTGTCCTTTCCTTGGCTTTCAGTGTGGCGTGCACGAAATCTCGGAAGATTCGGAAAGTCGTTTTACCGACTAGATCCGATTCCGGTATGGGCCATCCGTGGCCCTTCCTCTGCAGCGCCTCCCTCATTACCGTCCTTGCCCGCTCGTTCAAGCAGCACTGGTAGATGAGGTGCGTCGAGGTTTCAGCCGCCCCACAGTCGCACAGAGCGGAGTCGCTCAGTGCGAAGGTGTTGAGTTTCCACCTGAAATTCCCATGTCCGCTAAGAAACTGCGTTACATAATAGTCCGGCTGTATCCATGTGGACCTCACCCTGTGTCGGACGTTGTTGAAGAACTCGAACGTCGTTCGGCCCTTGCTCGACGCCCGCCAGCGCCGCTGCCACGCGTCCATCGTTTCGTCCCGTGCCTGTTGTTCCTCTTCCTGTGATGGGTTTGGTCCTTTCCTGATCCTGTAGATTTCCGCACGTTCCTTAAGCAGCAGGTCGATCGGGACCACGCCCGCGATGATGGGAAGCGCGTCCGTCGGCGCCGTCGAATAGGCCTTGGTCACTCGAAGGAGGGCCAATCTCTGCGACCGTACCAGCGCACTTCTCGATTTGGCCTGTAGCAGGTCACTCCATGCGGCTGCCGCGTACGTGGTTATAGGCACGTAGAGGCCCTTATACAGTGTATAGAGAGCCCCGTAGCCCAGTCCCCAGTTCGCTTTGGCTATCCTCGCGAGAGCGTTGAATAAATTCAAACACTTCTCGGAGACCTTCCGCACATGCGTGTCCATTTTCAGGCCAGCCTCGAGGTGCACCCCTAGGTACTTTATCGCAGGTTGCATCTTGATTCCTCTACCGTTGAGGCGGATGGTCGGTGGTCTCCGTATGTCGAGGTCACCCTTGACCAACAGCATCTCGGTTTTCTCGGCTGAAAGCTGCAGTTTCTTTCTCCCACACCACTCCGAAACCGCGGTAACCGCGGCCTGGCCGCGCACTCTGAGAGCCTCTCGCGAGTTCCCAGAGACGATGACCAGCACGTCGTCGGCGTAGGCGATGGCTTCGCATTCTAACTCTTCGGACGATAGGACAGCCAGCAGGTCATCGAACACCAGATTCCAGAAACTGGGACCTAGTATGGAGCCTTGCGGGCACCCCTTTGTAACGGATTTACTCACAGATTCCTGCTTTCCCATGATCTGCACAGATCTTTCGGAGAAGTAGCTGTCCACTAGACCATATAGGTTTCGCGGGCAGTTCCTCCTCTTCAGCTCGTACAGGACATTCGGCCACCATACATTGTCGAACGCCCCCGAAATGTCGAGGGCAATTGCGAGAACGTAACTCTCCTCGACCTTACTCGCGACCACCTCGCGGAGTTTGATTATTGCGTCCTCCGTCGACTTTCCTGGACGGAACCCATATTGTCGGTCGGAGGACAATCGATGGTCGAGGAGGAGCGGCGCAAGTCTCACAGCCATCAGTCTCTCGAGCAACTTCCCCACCATTGACAGCAGGCAAATTGGGCGATACGACTTTGTGCTGCTGCGATCTCGATCCGGTCCTTTGGGGATCGCAATAATATTCCCTACCTTCCAGCGGGTCGGAAATACTCCCCAGTCGAGGCAGCCGTTGCAGAGTTTGAGGAGCTCCTCCCGGAGACATCCCCAGGACCGCTGGACTACCTCGACTTCGATCCTGTCTGGACCCGGGCATTTACCTCTCCTGAGTCTCGATACCGCTGCACAAAGTTCCTCCTCCAGGAACGGCGGCGCGGCCTCTGTGTCCGGTTGAATAGCGGTCTCGCGGCGGATCCACAATTGCTCTGGCGTTTCCTCGCGCGCCTCGTCATCTGGGACGAGGGCTCTCAAAAGCGCCTCGGCGGTGGACCTCCAAGACTCCGTCTGTTCTCCGTCTGAAAGAACCAAAGATGAAACAGCCTCCTCGCTTCTTAGTTTCCCGAGCGCCGCTTTGGTTGCGACGCCCCACGGCTCATCGTTCCCCTTTTTGGTGACAAACTGGCGCCACGTACTGTTCTTCACGTTTGCCACCCTCTTCTTGTACGCTCTCCTGAGCGTCTTCCATTCTTCTTTGTAGATTTCCCGTGTAGTGGTGTCCTTGGCCATCTGGAACTTCCGCCGCGCTCGATGGGACGCTCTCTTTAGTCCTGTAAGTTCGCCCGTCCACCACGGTTTTGACCGGTTATGCCATTTCTTTAATGGTATTGCAGCGTCACAGGCGCTGGTCAATACTCGTTCGAAGTTTGTGGCCACACTCTCAACGTCCGCGGTGCAAAGAATTTGAGCCTCGGAGAGAGAGTGCTTCTCTTGTATTAGGACTCGTTGGAACTTGTCCCATTTGGCATTCCTGGTGTTGTACCGTGGTTTCTGGAACGGCCTTCTAGTGCCACCGTTGACAAGGTCCAGTCTGGTTTCGATGATTCTGTGGTCGCTGGAGGAACCGCTCTCGTGCACCTTCCAGGTACGCATGAGCGGTATCGCTTCCCAGCTCGCCAGCGTTACGTCGATGTTTGATGATCCCCGAGAATTCTGAAACGTGGTGGGTTGTCCCGGCTCATTCAGGACTAGCAGATCGTGCCGCGCGATTAGCTGTACCAGCTCCTCGCCGCGACTGTCGGTTCTCCCACTGTGCCAAAGTTGCGATTTCGCATTCGCGTCCGCCCCAATGACCAGTATTCGTCCCTTGAGTCTCGTCACGATCCTGTCCAAATGTGCCAGTCCAACTCCAATATCCACCGATGGTGGGAAGTATTGGCTCACCACGTATACCTCCGCGCCGTCGATAGAGATCTGGACACAGACGCAGTGCGTCGTGCACAGATCCGAGATCTCCAGCACGGTGAATCCTCGGTTGCGGACGCAGATCGCCGCCCATGGCGGTTCTCCCACGTTACCGCGCGATATCACTCTCGCACCGTTGCCGAATCCAGGTATACGTCCATTGACGCTGTACGGCTCCTGCATCAGGAGGACATCAGCGTTCAATTTCTCCATCTCAGATCGGACCTCGTGTGGCACTAATCTCGATCGCTGCATGTTGTGCTGCAGGATCTTGATTCCTCGTCCAGCCGTAGAGTCGCCCTTAGCATTGGTAAACCGTCCGGTTTACCGACTTCTCGAGAGCCTTCCTGTGGGCGGGGCACTCCTTGCTGGAAGCAGCATGGTCCCCCTTGAGCCCGAAGCGCCGGCAGTTCACGCAGACCGCGGACTGCGTCTTCTTGGGGCACGTCTTCGCCCCGTGCCCCTCCCCCGTGCAGTGGCTGCATACGTCCTCCTTGTGTCGGCAGTGCTTGGCGATGTGTCCGAATCCCTGGCACTTGAAGCACCTGCTGACTGCGAGAAAGTCGCGCACCTTGCACGCGTTCCACCCGAGGAAAACTTTGTTCGCCTCGAGCAGCCTCTCTCGCAGCTTCGGTGAGACCTCGGCCACCCAGTTGGTCTCGTCGCTGTCCTTTCTTCCTGTCCTGAAACATAAAGAAAAGTTCCTATCATTCTCCTCGCCTTCCATTACTTTCGCGTTTTGTTTACGCAGACTCCCGAGGATGACCTTTTCCGACATCTCCCTCGGGACGTCGAAAATTATCATCCTCGGGTTTTTCACCGTCGGTGTCCTTGTTTGCAGTCCAGCGTCCTTGAGCCTCGGATTATCCACGAGCTCTTTCAGCGCCTCCGGTGTTGTTGTCTCAGTAGTAGATAGGGACATTGATTGTCATTGAGCTTGACAGTGCCTAAAAGAGGCAGCTCTGCGCAGACCGAAGCTTTCGCTTATACCGGCAGGTGTTGGGGGCATAAACCACTGCGAAGGGGGGACGCGGCTTGGAAAAACTCCGCCTTCACCACTTAAGGATCATTAGGCAGTATGGCTGTCCCGCTTCTGCGGGAGGTGACCCACTTCGCTGCCTCGCAAGGGGAGCAGCTCTTTCGAGCGGCGCCCCGTGCGAGCGTTTCCAGTGGGGGCCACGAGGAGGCGGGGTCACCAGATCTAGTCTCAGCCTTTCGTCATGCTTACCGATTCTAGGTGCTGAGAGTTCTGCTAATTACTGAGTGCCCCTGCGGTCGTCTGAGGTAAGATCTCTTTCCGCGTTCTTTTTCGCTTCTTCTGGTTGATCCTAGGGTTGTCTTCTCTCTGTGTCATTGCTTGTACTGTGAAGTCTTTGAAATGCTGGTACGTGTCTTGTCGAACGAGCCGTGCCGGCTCGCATGGCCATGGTATTTGAAGTGCTGCGAGTGTTTCTGCGAGCGTGTTCCTGATATTGTCCAGTATCTTGCACTCGAAAATTATGTGTTTTACTGAGTCGGGTTCGCCGCATTTACAGTTCCCAGTCTGCGAGAGGCCGAGTTTTTTCAACCGGTCGTATACATCACCGTGACCCGAGAGAATTTGTATCATATAGAAGTTTAGTTCTATCCAGTCTGATGTATGCCTGCTCTGTATGTCTTTGAAGTAGTTGTATGTGATTCTGCCCTTTGTAGATGAATCCCATTGCGCTTGCCAGCTTCTAACGGTTTCCTGGTTGATTATGGTCTTCATTCTCGTTACTTGTTTTTTGTCTGGTGGTTCTTGCGCGGCGTTGAAGTTGAGGTTTCCAATTGTACAACTACGATTTTTCTTTATACGGTATATTGCCGATCTCTCCTCGAGTAGTAGCTCGATGGGTGTTGCATCCGCTAGTACTGTTATCGCGTCGAAGGAGATGGTCCTGTACGCTTTGATGACTCTTATTAGGACATGTCTTTGAGTTTGTCTGAGGCTTCGAACGTGGTGTGTATTTATCTTATCCGCCCATCCGGCTGCGGCGTATGATATCACTGGGATGAAAATTCCTTTGTATAGGGTTCTCATTGTCTTGCTGTTGAGGCCCCAGTGGGAGTTTGCGATGCGTGCGAGAGCGTTAAACGTTTTTTTCGATTTTTCACATATGTACTTAATGTGTGGTGTCATATTGAACCTAGTGCCTAAGTGAATTCCGAGGTATTTGACTGAATTCGGCATCTTTATTGACTTGTCTGCTATCCGGACTGTGGGGGGTCGTCTTATGTCCAACAGGCCCTTTAACAGTATCATTTCAGTTTTGGAGGCGGAGAGTTGCATTTTCTGTTTGTTGCACCAATTCAGGAGTGTTTTCGTGACTGCGTTTGCCTGGTCCTCTAGGTGTTGTCGCGAGTTCCCTTTGATTAGTACAATTAGGTCGTCAGCATATGCTATGGTTTCTTGGCCTGTATTCCTTATGAGTTCTATTGCTTCGTCGAAGATAAGGTTCCAAAACTGTGGGCCGAGGATTGACCCTTGTGGGCAGCCTTTGGTTAGGTCCTTTTTGACTGTTACGTTGCAGCTGCTTATGTTCGCGGTTCTCTCGGAAAGGTAGCTATAGATGAGGCTGTATATATTGCGGGGGCAATTTCGCTTTTTCAGGTTAGCCAGCACACTCGGCCACCAGACATTGTCGAACGCACCGGAGATGTCAAAGAGGATTCCTATCGCGTAGTTTTCCTGTGTCTCCTCTACCAGGTCCCTTAGCTTAACAATGGCATCTTCCGTGGATTTCCCGGGCTTAAAGCCGAATTGCCTGTCCGATGTGTCCGGGTGATTGTGGAAGAGGTCCCTTAGTTGCTTGGAGACTAGTTTCTCCAAGATTTTTCCCATGATTGACAGAAGGGAGATCGGTCTGTAGGATCTTGCATTTGTTGCATCCTTATCTTCCCCTTTTAGGAGAATTTTGATAAGGCCCTGCTTCCATTGTCTGGGGAAAACACCCCGTGCGAGGCAGCTGTTCAGGAGTGATGTTAAGATCTCTTTTATGTTGGGCCAGGCTCGTTTGATAATTTCGGCGTCTAGCATGTCTGGTCCCGGTGCTTTTTTGTTTCGAAGGCTCCTGATGGCGGATTCTACTTCCTGCTCGTCATAGGGTGATGAGTTTTCTGTGTCGGGGGGATGCAACGTATCTTTTCGCACTTGAGTGTGCCAGCGTGTTTCCTTGGACTTGTCGTCGTCGGACATTAGGGTGTTGAGAAGTGTTTCCATTGACGTTTTCCAGGTTCTCGTTTGTGATTCACCTATGTTTAAACTTTCGCAGGCTTTCTCCAGCTTGACTTTTCCGAGCTGTATCCTGTAGACAGGTCCCCAAGGGTCCGCGTTTCCTTTCTTTGAGATGAAGGTTCCCCAGCTTCCCAGTTTGGCCGTTCGTTTGGCAGAGGTGTATTTGTTGCGGGTTCTATTGTACTGCGCTCTGAGATGTTGGCGGTGTGGGTCGTTTTTAGATTTTTTAGATTTTTGGTATATGTGCCTGGTTCTGCAAACTTCGCTTCTTAGTAGGGTTAGTGCGTTGGTCCACCAGGGAACGGATTTTGAAAAGATGGTCTTTTTCGGAATGGTATGTTCGCTGGTCTCCATGATTATCTTCTCGAGCCTTTCAGAGAGTTCCTGGGGGTACATATTTGCATAAGTGTCCGGGGTCGCGAATTCACTTGCGACTTTCTCGTGGAGTGCTTTGTCGAATTTCTCCCAGTTTGCTCTTTTAATGTTAAAGCGGCTAGACTTCTGTTTGCTGAAGCTAGACGTGGTGGTTTCCATGTCGAAGGTGATCATTTTGTGGTCGCTAGTTGTTTCCTTCGTTAGTATTCTCCAGTTATTTAGGTCGTTTTGCCAGAGGTTCGTTGATATTGTTATGTCTATGTTTGATTTCCCATGAGCGTTTTCGAAGGTATGTGCTTCGGAAGTTTTATTGTGCGTGAAGAGGCCGTGTTGCGCAATGAAGTTCTCTACTGCCTCCCCTCTGTAGTCGGTGTGATTGCTGTTCCATAAGGCGGAGTTCGCATTTGCATCAATGCATAGAACTACTATCTGTCCCCTAAGGGCCTTCAGAATGGTATCCAGGTGCTGCAGGTATGGCTCAATTTTTTCGCAGAATTGGAAATATGCGCTGACGAGATAGAAACTGTCTGTGTCGGTGCTGATTTCTGCGCACGCAAAGTGCGTGTTGCTTAGATTTTCTAGTTTCAGGACGTTTACGTTTTTACTGAAGATGGCAATTGCCGCTTTCACCCGTGCCGCGGTTTTGATTTTCGCGAAGGTTTTAATATCGGTGACCGTTTTAGTTGTCATGCCTAGTCCTATTATTTTGTTTTCAAAGGTGTATGGCTCTTGTATAAGAAGTATATCGATCTGCTTGACGTGTGCTGCTTGTCTTAGCTCTTCCATAACGGTTTTGGAGCCTTGTGCGTTATTTTGAGCTATTTTAAGCTTTTGCTTTTGTACTGTCGCGTTTCGGGCTTTATTTACCATAATCAATTTTATTTAAGTAGTTTTCGACCGCGAATTTAAAAGCGGGACAGTCTTTGGCTCTGGATGAGTGGTTGCAGGGTTTGTTTGCCCGTTTGCAATTAATGCAGATCGGCGGCAGTGTTTTGGTGGGGCAAGAGTTGAAGGAGTGCCCATCTTTGCCGCAGTGGCCGCAAGTTTCGGTGGTTGCTTTGCAGAATTTCGAGATGTGTCCGAATGCTTGGCATTTAAAGCAGCGACTTACCGGGATGTAGTCCCTTATGTGGCACGATTGCCAGCCAATGAAGATCCGGTTACACTTCCTTAGTGTTTCCCTGAGTGCTGGGGATACTTCGATCACCCAGTTTACGGTGTCTCTGCTCCTGTCCCCGGTTTTGAAGCGTAGCGCAAGCTCTTCTGCGAGGGCACTTTTGGAGATATTTTCGGTGTTTTGCTGTCGTATGGCCGTGGTCAGTTCTTTTTCGGTGATTTCCTTGGAGACGCCGTAGATGATCATCATTGGCTTCTTTCTTGCAGGTTGCTCTGTCTTGAGGCCAGCGTTGCGAAGTTTCTCATTTTGCAGCACAAATTCCAGGTCCGACTTGGTTTCCGTTTCCAGTATAACTCCGTTGTTATTTATGTTTCGGAGGCTTCTAATTTTTAGTCTCTCTTTTGTTGGTGTTATGCTTGCCATAACTATTTGTCTGGTTTCTTCGCTCGTTTCTATTTTGCTTTGTTCCCCTGGGTATATGGTGACCAGGTTTCTCGGTGGTTTAACTGCTCGGGCAGGCACGATCTTTGACGTTACCTTTACTTTTTGCGCGTATGTCTGCTTGGGTTCCGTGAAATGTTGTCTAAGTTCGGATAACTTGGCCACAGCCCCGTTTAGTGTCGCGTCTAGGATGCTGATGCGCTCTTTCATATCTGATTTTTCCTTTATTTGAGATCTCAGTTTTTTGTTTTCCTCTAACAAGTCCTTGAGCATGCTTTGAACTTCCAGGGCTTTATTCTTAGCCTTCCTGATCCCTAAGGTGGTCGGTCCTTTTTCCATGGAGCTGCAGATTTCGACTAGTTCCATGGCTGTCTTTAAGCTCGTGTTTGAATTGAGGGTGGAGTTTGTTTCCTCCACCTCGTCTTCCGATGTATCAGGGATCCACTCCTTTGAGAGAAATGCGGGGCGTTTCTTTTTCATTCCGGCAGTTTTGCCGGGGGTTGGGTCCTGGATATCAGACTCCGTTGCGGTGTCGGCGGATTCATCTTTCCTCTTCCTTGTGAGCTTCCTCTTTAGGTTTTCGCTCAGCTCGTATTCCATCGCCGTTTCCCCCATGATGGGGCGTGTGGACATGCTTCTGTATCGTTCTAGCGGCGTATTGCTTCCTTTCGCAGAAGAAAAGTATAAGACGCCAGCGGCGTATTGTTTCCCTTCGCAGGAGAAAGGTACAGACGCCCGCGGCGTATTGCTTCCACTGATTTTATTTCCAAAGTTTTTGGTCTTTGCACTGGCACTTCACTAGTTCCCCGCGTCCTAAATTGCTTACGCCTGGGAAAGGCGAAATAAAACGTCTGTAATCGTTGCAATATTTGTAACCATGTGCACTCTGGCACTTGTCGCGCTATTAACACTTCCGAGCTTTTGAATCGCCCGCGGTAGCGCTGGTGGCGCCAGCCCCACGCGGCGGCGGCGTTGCGAAGCGGTCAAAATGAGGTTACTTGAGCACGCTCGGTGTTTTCATATGTAGTGTCCGTTTCACTGAATAGAAAACACTGCTTATTGTCACTAATTGATCGCTGTCACTTGCGCTTCACTTTCTGCTATTCGGTGTGAAATTCTGGCAAGAATAAACCACTGCACTGAGAGAAAACTGCGGAGCGACTCGCGACGCGTCTGTACTCACGGCGGCCATCTTGCGTAGATCGTAGATAGGGACAAGTATTGTGCGCGCTTCGGGTCCCGATCGCGATAGCGATCGGACACGCCGTACAACCAAGTCGGTTTTCCGACTCATACCGGCTTCGCGAGAAAAGGTGTTACTCTCTGTCTTCCTAGGAATACTGCCAGGGGAAACTGCGTGCGTAGATGGAGGGCACGCGACTTGGAAAAACCCTGCCCTCGCCTTGCGGGTCTGTGGGCAAGTTGGATCTACCCCTAAGGGGAAGCGGCTCGTTTAGTCGGCGCTCCACGTCACGAAGCGACGTGGAGCGCTGTCCAGTGGGGACCACGAGGAGGTAGAGCCGCCAGCGGATGCTCGATCCCAGCAGGATGGCTTTCAGCCGTTTCCCTGCACCGCCACAGCTCGCATTTCTGCTCACTGCCTGCACGAGCGGTCGCAGGTTACGTTACCCATCTTCTTTTACGGTCCTTGTATCCTATTTCTTGTAATCCTTTCTGCCTCGTGGTTGTTCCTGGTTTTCGCTCCGTTGTCCTCGTTGTGTCATCGTCTCGTCTGTCAGCGTATTCGTCTCTGTCTCCGTCTTTGTCATCTCGTGGTCCTCTTCTTCTTCTTCTTCTTCTTTCTTCTTTCTTCTCTCCCTGCAACTTTACATATAAATGTCCTTTCGTGTAAATACTTATGCTGTTTGTACTCCTGGTTCCTCTTCATTATCCCGGGCGTCCTTGGTGTCCTTGCTGCTGTGGTTGATCCTCTTCTACTGTCGATGCCCGTCGTTCCTTGGCTTTCAGTGTGGAGTGTGCAAAGTCCCGGAAGCTGCGGAAGGTCGTTTTACCGACGAGATCCGATTCCGGTATTGGCCAACCGTGGCCCTTTTTCCACAGCGCCTCCCTCATTACCGTCCTTGCCAGCTCGTTCAAGCAGCACTGGTAGATGAGGTGCGTGGAGGTTTCAGCCGCCCCACAGTCGCACAGAGCTGAGTCGCTCAGCGCGAAGGTGTTGAGTTTCCACCTGAAATTTCCATGTCCGCTAAGAAACTGCGTTACATAATAGTCCGGTTGTATCCATGTGGACCTCACCCTCTGTCGGACGTCGTTGAAGAACTCGAACGTCGTTCGGCCCTTGCTCGACGTCCGCCAGCGCTGTTGCCATGCGTCCATTGTTGCTTCTCGTGCCTGTTGTTCCTCTTCTTTTGACGGATTTGGTCCTTTCCTGATCTTGTAAATTATCGAGCGTTCCTCCAGCAGTAAGTCGATCGGGACAACTCCCGCGATGATTGGGAGCGCGTCCGTCGACGTCGTCGAATAGGCCTTAGTCACTCGAAGGAGGGCCAATCTCTGCGATCGTACCAGTGCCGTTCTCGATTTGACCCGTAGCAGGTCACCCCATGCGGCTGCCGCGTACGTGGTTATGGGAACGTACAGTCCTCTATACAGTGTATAAAGGGCCCCGTAGCCCAGTCCCCAGTTCGCTTTGGCTATTCTCGCGAGAGCGTTGAATAAATTCAAGCACTTCTCGGAGACCTTCCGCACGTGCGTATCCATTTTCAGGCCAGTCTCGAGGTGCACTCCTAGGTACTTGATCACAGGTTGCATCTTGATTCCTCTACCGTTCAGGCGGATGGTCGGTGGTCTCCGTATGTCGAGGTCCCCCTTGACCAACAGCATCTCGGTTTTCTCGGCTGAAAGCTGCAATTTCTTTCTCCCACACCACTCCGAAACCGCGGTAACCGCGGCCTGGCCCCTCACTCTGAGAGCCTCTCGCGAGTTCCCAGAGACGATGACCAGTACGTCGTCGGCGTAGGCAATGGGCTCGCATTCTAACTCCTCGGATGACAGCACGGCCAGCAGGTCGTCGAATACCAGATTCCAGAAGCTGGGACCCAGTATCGAGCCCTGCGGGCACCCCTTTGTGACGGATTTACTCACCGATTCCTGCTTTCCCATGATCTGCACCGACCTTTCGGAGAAGTAGCTGTCCACTAGACCATATAGGTTTCGCGGGCAGTTCCTCCTCTTCAGCTCGTACAGGACATTCGGCCACCATACGTTGTCGAACGCCCCCGAAATGTCGAGGGCAATTGCGAGAACGTAACTCTCCTCGACCTTACTCGCGACCACCTCGCGGAGTTTGACTATGGCGTCCTCCGTCGACTTTCCTGGACGGAACCCATATTGTCGGTCGGAGGACAGTCGATGGTCGAGGAGGAGCGGCGCAAGTCTCACAGCCATCAGTCTCTCGAGCAACTTCCCCACCATTGACAGCAGGCAGATTGGGCGATACGACTTCGGGCTGCTGCGATCTCGATCCGGTCCCTTGGGGATCGCAATAATATTCCCTACCTTCCAGCGGGTCGGAAATACTCCCAAGTCGAGGCAGCCGTTGCAGAGTTTGAGGAGCTCCTCCCGGAGGCATCCCCAGGACCGCTGGATTACCTCGACTTCGACCCTGTCTGGACCCGGGCATTTGCCTCTCCTGAGTCTCGTTACCGCTGCACAAAGTTCCTCCTCCAGGAACGGTGGCGCGGCTTCTGTGTCCGGTTGAACAGCGGTCTCGTTACGGATCCACATTTGCTCCGGCGTTTCCTCGCGCACCTCGTCATCTGGGACGAGGGCCCTCAGCAGCGCCTCGGCGGTGGACCTCCAAGGCTCCGTATGTTCTCCATCTGCAAGCACCAAAGATGAAACGGCCTCCTCACTTCGTAGTTTCCCTAGGGCCGCTTTGGTTGCGACGCCCCACGGCTCGTCGTTTCCCTTTTTGGTGACAAACTGGCGCCACGTGCTGTTCTTCACGTTTGCCACCTTCTTTTTGTAGACTCTCCTGAGTGTCTTCCATTCTTCCTCGTAGATTCCTCTTGTAGTCGGGTCCCTGGTCATCTGAAATTTCCGCCGCGCTCGATGGGACGCTCTCTTCAGTTCTGTAAGTTCGCCCGTCCACCACGGTTTGGACCGGTTATGCCATTTCCTTAATGGTATTGCAGCGTCACAGGCGCTGGTCAATACTCGTTCGAGGTGTTCGGCCACACTCTCAACGTCCTCGGCACAAAGGATTTGAGCCTCAGAGAGAGAGTGCTTCTCTTGCATTAGGACTCGTTGGAACTTGTCCCATTTGGCATTCCTGGTGTTGTACCGTGGTTTCTGGAACGGCCTTCTAGTGCCACCGTTATTGAGGTCCAGTCTGGTTTCGATGATTCTGTGGTCGCTGGAGGAACCGCTCTCGTGCACCTTCCAGGTACTCATGAGCGGTATCGCTTCCCAGCTCGCCAGCGTAACGTCGATGTTCGATGATCCCCGAGTACTCTGAAACGTGGTGGGTTGTCCCGGCTCATTCAGGACTAGCAGATCGTGACGCGCGATTAGCTGTTCCAGCTCCTCGCCGCGACCGTCGGTTCTCCCACTGTGCCAGGGGTTTGATTTCGCGTTCGCGTCCGCCCCAATGACCAGTATTCGACCCTTGAGTCTCGTCACGATCCTGTCCAAATGTGCCAATCCAACTCCAATATCCACCGATGGTGGGAAGTATTGGCTCACCACGTATATTTCCGCGCCGTCAATAGAGATCTGGACACAGACGCAGTGCGTCGTGCACAGATCCGAGATTTCTAGCACGGTGAATCCTCGGTTACGGACGCAGATCGCCGCCCATGGCGGTTGCCCCACGTTACCGCGCGAGATCACCCTTGCACCGTTGCCGAATCCTGGTATGTGTCCATTGATGCTGTATGGCTCCTGCATCAGGAGGATGTCAGCGTCCAATTTCTCCATCTCAGATCGAACCTCGTGTGGCACTAATCTCGATCGCTGCATATTGTGCTGCAGGATCTTGATTCCTCGTTCAGCCGTGTGGTCGCCCTTAGCAGTGGTAAACCGTCCTGTTCACCGACTTCTCGAGAGCCTTCCTGTGCGCGGGGCACTCCTTGCTGGATGCTGCGTGGCCCCCTTTGAGTCCGAAGCGCCTGCAATTAACGCAGACGGCGGACTGTGTCTTCTTGGGGCACGTTTTCGCCCCGTGCCCCTCCTCTGTGCAGTGGCTGCAGACCTCCTCCTTGTGTCGGCAGTGCTTGGCGATGTGCCCGAATCCTTGGCACTTGAAGCACCGGCTCACTGCGAGAAAATCGCGCACCTTGCACGCGTTCCACCCGAGGAAAACTTTGTTCGCCTCGAGCAGCTTCTCTCGCAGCTTCGGCGAAACTTCGGCCACCCAGTTGGTCTCGTCGCTGTCCTTCCTTCCGGTCCTGAAACATAAAGAAAAGTCCCCGTCATTCTCCATACCTTCCGCTGCTTTCGCGTTTTGTTTACGCATGCTTTTTAGGATGTCATTTTCAGACATCTCCCTCGGGACGTCGAAAATAATCATCCTCGGGTTTTTGACCGTCGGTGTCCTGGTCTGCAGTCCAGCGTCCCTGAGCTTGGGATTATCCACAAACTCCTTCAGCGCCTCCTGCGTTGTTGTCTCCACGGCAATTCCATTGCCGTGGATTGGCTTAACCGCTTTAACCTGCATCCCCCTCTTGCGAGGGTTCACCAGGGTGAAGACAGCCTCGCGTGCCTCCTCGCTCGTCCTGATTTTCCCCTCCCCTCCGTCCGGGAAAATCATGACCACGTTCCTGGGTGGCTGGACTGCCGACGGCGAAACCTTCGCCGTGTTCATCCTCACCCTGTCGGCGTAGGACAGGGTCGCTGGGGTCTCAGCCTTCTTAACCACCTTTTCGAGGGACCTCGTCGCCTGGAGGGACTTCTGGACGGCCCCGCCCAAGGCCTCCACGGACTTCCTTGCCTGGGCGTTCGCCTGCTCCAGCTTCCCCTCCAGGAAACTGTTCCTGAGAAGGGTGTCCTGAACGAGACCCCTCATCTCCTTGAAGCAGCGCAAGATTACAGTCGCCTGCTCCTTATTAATCTTTTTGGCAGGATCTGTGCAGTAAGCAAAGATCCTGTCCTCGATTTCGCTGGCCGCCTCCTTGGTGGAGGCGAGAGTCCTCTCCTTCGTTGGTGGTGGTGGTACCGCTCCTGTCGTCCCTCCCTCCTTCGCTGGTGGTGGTGGTGCCGTCTCTCCTGTTCTCTCCTTCGGTGGTGGTAGTGGTGGTCCTCCTTCCGTCGTCTTCCGCATCTTCTTCTCCTCCTGCGTTGGTCCCGTGGACTTCACTGGCGTGGTGCTCGCCTTCCTCTTCGCCGTCTTTGTGGTCGCCTTCGTCGATACCGGAATCCCGGTGACAGCCTTGAGCCGCGCCTTGGCCTCCTCCGCTCTGAGCGTCACGCTCGGTGCCATACTGGAGTGGGTTCCCCCACTCCTGTCCTCGGTGCGTGTGGTGGGGCGCGCCCCACCTGCCGCTTTGTCCGCTGCCCGGGCGGCGTACTTGACCGACCGATGGGCCAAGATGGCAGCGGTGACGTCACCGACTTGGTTTTTCCCACCGCTCGGCGCCGACGCTCCGGATGCTCTTTCCTAAAACAGAAAATACCGTATCTCTCTTATTAGTGGCTCGATTTGGTCGCTCTCGGCGTCATATAATTCGTTCCTATAATCTACGCTGGGCGTTCGCAGATATCTCACACAGAAGTGGAGACACCCGTCAAAGCCCACTTTCTCTCTGGAATTTACAATAATAATATTCCCGTCACACTGCCACGCAGCATTCACTCAGTCCTTGTACTCTTATAATTGCTGATACAAGTTCCAAAGCAGACTACAGAACAGAATGCTTTCGTCCGACCTCAACGCTGACGTGGCCGATGACGCTTGGGTCGTCCCAAGATGGCGGCGCGTCGGCGTCGTTGGAGGATCGGATATTAAATCTATCCTAACTAACGCTATTTTCGTCCAAATCAAATGGCGAATAGCTCCTCCTGTTCGTCTCCTCGAACTGAGCTCACTGCCGCAGGCACTCACGTGTATCTCGCTCGGAAGCAAAGATATCAAGCGAAAACCCGCACGGCCGACCCACGGACACGAAAATCGCAGATCTTGAAAAAGTTTCTGAAAAATTCCCGTTACGATCGGCACACAGTAAACACAGACACGAAAAGAACACTCCTAGCACGTGATTTGACTCGCGAAACTCCAGGGACTCTATGCATAAATGCTAGAAGTCCTTTGTAAATCCACGGTCGCGTCACTTCCCACGGTCACGACTCAGGTAGCAGCGGAGCGGTGCGAAACACGTCCGTCCCCTTCGGCGGTCAGGTAGGAACTCCGTAGATAGGGACAAGTATTGTGCGCGCTTCGGGTCCCGATCGCGATAGCGATCGGACACGCCGTACAACCAAGTCGGTTCTCCGACTCATACCGGCTTCGCGAGAAAAGGTGTTATTCTCTATCTTTCTAGGAACTCTGCCAGGGGAAACGGCGTGCATAGATGGAAGGCACGCGACTTGGAAAAACCCTGCCCTCGCCTTGCGGGTCATCGGACAAGTTGGATCTACCCCTAAGGGAAGCGGCTCATTTAGTCGGCGCTTCACGTCGCGTAGCGTCGGGGAGCGCCGTCCAGTGGGGACCACGAGGAGGTAGAGCCGCCAGCGGATGCTCGATCCCAGCAGGATGGCTTTCAGCCGTTTCCCTGCACCGCCACAGCTCGCATTACTGCTCACAGCCTGCTTGGGCGGTCGCAGGTTATATTACCCCTCTTCTTGTTTGGTCCTTGTATCCGGCTTCTTGTAGTCCTTTCTCCCTCGTGGTTGGTCCTGGTATTGTGTCCGTTGTCCATGTCGGTGTCGTCGTCTTGTCTGTCAACGTACTCGTCTCTGTCTCCGTCTTTGTCGTGGCATCTGTGGTCCTCTTCTTCTTTCTTCTCTCCCTGCAACTTTACATATAAATGTCCTTCCGTGTTAATACTTATGCTTTCGTAGTCCGGATTCCTCTTCCTTATCCCCTTCGTCCTTGGTGTCCTTGCTGCTGTGGTTGATCCTCGTCCTCTTCTGTCGTTGTCCTTTCCTTGGCTTTCAGTGTGGCGTGCACGAAATCTCGGAAGATTCGGAAAGTCGTTTTACCGACTAGATCCGATTCCGGTATGGGCCATCCGTGGCCCTTCCTCTGCAGCGCCTCCCTCATTACCGTCCTTGCCCGCTCGTTCAAGCAGCACTGGTAGATGAGGTGCGTCGAGGTTTCAGCCGCC
Organism: Andrena trimmerana; assembly: GCA_951215215.1. Lineage (NCBI taxonomy): Eukaryota > Metazoa > Arthropoda > Insecta > Hymenoptera > Andrenidae > Andrena > Andrena trimmerana. Next base: position 19,523,960 of record OX578061.1, read on the forward strand.
CCACAGTCGCACAGAGCGGAGTCGCTCAGTGCGAAGGTGTTGAGTTTCCACCTGAAATTCCCATGTCCGCTAAGAAACTGCGTTACATAATAGTCCGGCTGTATCCATGTGGACCTCACCCTGTGTCGGACGTCGTTGAAGAACTCGAACGTCGTTCGGCCCTTGCTCGACGCCCGCCAGCGCCGCTGCCACGCGTCCATCGTTTCGTCCCGTGCCTGTTGTTCCTCTTCCTGTGATGGGTTTGGTCCTTTCCTGATCCTGTAGATTTCCGCACGTTCCTTAAGCAGCAGGTCGATCGGGACCACGCCCGCGATGATGGGAAGCGCGTCCGTCGGCGCCGTCGAATAGGCCTTGGTCACTCGAAGGAGGGCCAATCTCTGCGACCGTACCAGCGCACTTCTCGATTTGGCCTGTAGCAGGTCACTCCATGCGGCTGCCGCGTACGTGGTTATAGGCACGTAGAGGCCCTTATACAGTGTATAGAGAGCCCCGTAGCCCAGTCCCCAGTTCGCTTTGGCTATCCTCGCGAGAGCGTTGAATAAATTCAAACACTTCTCGGAGACCTTCCGCACATGCGTGTCCATTTTCAGGCCAGCCTCGAGGTGCACCCCTAGGTACTTTATCGCAGGTTGCATCTTGATTCCTCTACCGTTGAGGCGGATGGTCGGTGGTCTCCGTATGTCGAGGTCACCCTTGACCAACAGCATCTCGGTTTTCTTGGCTGAAAGCTGCAGTTTCTTTCTCCCACACCACTCCGAAACCGCGGTAACCGCGGCCTGGCCGCGCACTCTGAGAGCCTCTCGCGAGTTCCCAGAGACGATGACCAGCACGTCGTCGGCGTAGGCGATGGCTTCGCATTCTAACTCTTCGGACGATAGGACAGCCAGCAGGTCATCGAACACCAGATTCCAGAAACTGGGACCTAGTATGGAGCCTTGCGGGCACCCCTTTGTAACGGATTTACTCACAGATTCCTGCTTTCCCATGATCTGCACAGATCTTTCGGAGAAGTAGCTGTCCACTAGACCATATAGGTTTCGCGGGCAGTTCCTCCTCTTCAGCTCGTACAGGACATTCGGCCACCATACATTGTCGAACGCCCCCGAAATGTCGAGGGCAATTGCGAGAACGTAACTCTCCTCGACCTTACTCGCGACCACCTCGCGGAGTTTGATTATTGCGTCCTCCGTCGACTTTCCTGGACGGAACCCATATTGTCGGTCGGAGGACAATCGATGGTCGAGGAGGAGCGGCGCAAGTCTCACAGCCATCAGTCTCTCGAGCAACTTCCCCACCATTGACAGCAGGCAAATTGGGCGATACGACTTTGTGCTGCTGCGATCTCGATCCGGTCCTTTGGGGATCGCAATAATATTCCCTACCTTCCAGCGGGTCGGAAATACTCCCCAGTCGAGGCAGCCGTTGCAGAGTTTGAGGAGCTCCTCCCGGAGACATCCCCAGGACCGCTGGACTACCTCGACTTCGATCCTGTCTGGACCCGGGCATTTACCTCTCCTGAGTCTCGATACCGCTGCACAAAGTTCCTCCTCCAGGAACGGCGGCGCGGCCTCTGTGTCCGGTTGAATAGCGGTCTCGCGGCGGATCCACAATTGCTCTGGCGTTTCCTCGCGCGCCTCGTCATCTGGGACGAGGGCTCTCAAAAGCGCCTCGGCGGTGGACCTCCAAGACTCCGTCTGTTCTCCGTCTGAAAGAACCAAAGATGAAACAGCCTCCTCGCTTCTTAGTTTCCCGAGCGCCGCTTTGGTTGCGACGCCCCACGGCTCATCGTTCCCCTTTTTGGTGACAAACTGGCGCCACGTACTGTTCTTCACGTTTGCCACCCTCTTCTTGTACGCTCTCCTGAGCGTCTTCCATTCTTCTTTGTAGATTTCCCGTGTAGTGGTGTCCTTGGCCATCTGGAACTTCCGCCGCGCTCGATGGGACGCTCTCTTTAGTCCTGTAAGTTCGCCCGTCCACCACGGTTTTGACCGGTTATGCCATTTCTTTAATGGTATTGCAGCGTCACAGGCGCTGGTCAATACTCGTTCGAAGTTTGTGGCCACACTCTCAACGTCCGCGGTGCAAAGAATTTGAGCCTCGGAGAGAGAGTGCTTCTCTTGTATTAGGACTCGTTGGAACTTGTCCCATTTGGCATTCCTGGTGTTGTACCGTGGTTTCTGGAACGGCCTTCTAGTGCCACCGTTGACAAGGTCCAGTCTGGTTTCGATGATTCTGTGGTCGCTGGAGGAACCGCTCTCGTGCACCTTCCAGGTACGCATGAGCGGTATCGCTTCCCAGCTCGCCAGCGTTACGTCGATGTTTGATGATCCCCGAGAATTCTGAAACGTGGTGGGTTGTCCCGGCTCATTCAGGACTAGCAGATCGTGCCGCGCGATTAGCTGTACCAGCTCCTCGCCGCGACTGTCGGTTCTCCCACTGTGCCAAAGTTGCGATTTCGCATTCGCGTCCGCCCCAATGACCAGTATTCGTCCCTTGAGTCTCGTCACGATCCTGTCCAAATGTGCCAGTCCAACTCCAATATCCACCGATGGTGGGAAGTATTGGCTCACCACGTATACCTCCGCGCCGTCGATAGAGATCTGGACACAGACGCAGTGCGTCGTGCACAGATCCGAGATCTCCAGCACGGTGAATCCTCGGTTGCGGACGCAGATCGCCGCCCATGGCGGTTCTCCCACGTTACCGCGCGATATCACTCTCGCACCGTTGCCGAATCCAGGTATACGTCCATTGACGCTGTACGGCTCCTGCATCAGGAGGACATCAGCGTTCAATTTCTCCATCTCAGATCGGACCTCGTGTGGCACTAATCTCGATCGCTGCATGTTGTGCTGCAGGATCTTGATTCCTCGTCCAGCCGTAGAGTCGCCCTTAGCATTGGTAAACCGTCCGGTTTACCGACTTCTCGAGAGCCTTCCTGTGGGCGGGGCACTCCTTGCTGGAAGCAGCATGGTCCCCCTTGAGCCCGAAGCGCCGGCAGTTCACGCAGACCGCGGACTGCGTCTTCTTGGGGCACGTCTTCGCCCCGTGCCCCTCCCCCGTGCAGTGGCTGCATACGTCCTCCTTGTGTCGGCAGTGCTTGGCGATGTGTCCGAATCCCTGGCACTTGAAGCACCTGCTGACTGCGAGAAAGTCGCGCACCTTGCACGCGTTCCACCCGAGGAAAACTTTGTTCGCCTCGAGCAGCCTCTCTCGCAGCTTCGGTGAGACCTCGGCCACCCAGTTGGTCTCGTCGCTGTCCTTTCTTCCTGTCCTGAAACATAAAGAAAAGTTCCTATCATTCTCCTCGCCTTCCATTACTTTCGCGTTTTGTTTACGCAGACTCCCGAGGATGACCTTTTCCGACATCTCCCTCGGGACGTCGAAAATTATCATCCTCGGGTTTTTCACCGTCGGTGTCCTTGTTTGCAGTCCAGCGTCCTTGAGCCTCGGATTATCCACGAGCTCTTTCAGCACCTCCGGTGTTGTTGTCTCCACGGCAATTCCATTGCCGTGGATTGGCTTAACCGCCTTCACCTGCATTCCCCTCTTGCGAGGGTTTACAAGGGTGAAGACAGCCTCGCGTGCCTCCTCGCTCGTCCTGATTTTCCCCTCCTCTCCGTCCGGGAAAATCATGACCACGTTCTTCGGTGGCCGGACTGCCGACGGCGAAACCTTCGCCGTGTTCATCTTTACCCTGTCCGCGTAGGACAAGGCCGCTGGGGTCTCCACGTTCTTCGCGACCCTTTCGAGGGACCTCGTCGCCTGGAGGGACTTCTGGACGGCCCCGCTCAAGGCCACCTCCGACTTCCTTGCCTGGGCGTTCGCCTGCTCCAGCTTCCCCTCCAGGAAACTGCTCCTAAGAAGGGTATCCTGGACGAGACCCCTCATCTCCTTGAAGCAGCTCAAGATGACGATTGCCTGCTCCTTGTTGATCTTTTTGACAGGATCCATGCAGTACGCAAAGATCCTGTCCTCAACCGCGCTGGCCGCCTCCTTGATAGAGGCGAGAGTCCTCTCCTTCGTTGGTGGTGGTGGTGGTGCTGCAGCGGCCGTCCTGCCTTCCTTCGGCATTAGTGGTGGCGCTGCCGGCTCTGCGGTCCTCTCCGTCGCTGGTGATGGTGCTGCGGATACTTCCGTCGTCTTCCGCATCTTCTTTTCCTCCTGCAGTGGTCCCGTGGTCTTCTCCGGCGTTGTGCAGGCCTTCCTCTTAGCCGTCGTGGAAGCGACGGCGGTCGATTGCTTCGATACCGGGATCCCGGTAACAGCCTTGAGCCGCGCCTTGGCCTCCTCCGCTCTGCTCGTTACGCCCGGCGCCATTCAGAGGCCGGTTTCCCCCGCTCCCGTCCTCAGTGCGTGTGGTGGGGCGCACCCCACGCCAGCCGCTTCGCCCGCTTCCCGGGCGGCGTACGTGACCGAGCGACGGCCCAAGATGGCGGCTGTGACGTCACCCGCTTGGGTTTTTCCACCGCTCGGCGCCGACGCCCTGGCTGTAGTTTCCTAAAACAGAAAATACCGTATCTCTCTTATTATTGGCTCGATTTGGTCGCTCTCGGCGTCATATAATTCAGTCCTATGATCTACGCTGGGCGTTCGTGAGTTTCTCACACGGAAGTGGAGACACCCGTCAAAGTCCACTTCTTTCGCTCTTTGGGATTTACAATATTTATCCCGTCCCACTGCCACACAGCATGTACTCAATCCTTTCACTCTTATAAATTTCTGTACAAGATACACAGCAGACTACAGAACAGAGTGCTCTCGTCCGACCTCCACGCTGACGTGGCCGAAGACGCTTGGGTAGCCCCAAGATGGCGGCGCGTCGGCGTCGTTGGAGCTTCGGATACTAAATCTATCCTAACTAACGCGATTTTCGTCCAAATTAAAAGGCGAATAGCTCCTCTTGTTCGTCTCAGCGCCCTGAGTTCACTGCCGCGTGCACACGCGTGTATCTCGCTCGGAAGCGGAGATATCGAGCGACGACACGCACGGCCGATCCACGGACACGAAAATCGCAGATCTTGAAAAAGTTTCTGTAAATTTCCCGTTACGATCGGCACACAGTAATCACAGAGACGAAGAAACACTCCTAACACGTGAGTTGACTCGCGAAACTCCTAGGATTCAACGCATAAATGCGAGAAGTCCTCTGAAAATCCACGGCCGCGTCACTATTCCCACGGTCACGACTCAGGTAGCGGCGGAGCGGTGCGAAACACGTCCGTCCCCTTCGGCGGTCAGGTAGGAACTAGTAGATAGGGACAGAGGGAATCTCGTTAATCCATTCATGCGCGTCACTAATTAGATGACGAGGCATTTGGCTATTTGTACGATTTATTTATAGTAAATCATTATCCATGATTTCCGCATGGAGACGGTTACATAAAAGAATATAAGATAGTTGTTTCACTTGAAAAGAAAAAAAAAGAAGCGAAATATAATTATAACAAAAGAAATTTTTTTTTTTTTTTTTTTTTTTTTTTTTTTTTTTTTAAAGTACTTAAATGTAGGAAAATAAATAAAAAAGTTTGGCGTAGTCACATACTTATTATACGATGCACAAGTATCGCACATTGTTCATTTGCAATTGTCGCTTGTGGAGTTACGTGTATATCAAGAAAGCTGATACAAATGTATGACGGTAGCAGCATCTTACACCATTTGACAAGGTGAGCAACTTATTTATAATACAAATCGCATGATATGAGCGCTAATACAATGGCCTTAACGGCTTAACTTGTTTAAGCATAAAACCAGTAAGATAGTGTAGCAGATAAAATCAAAGTTATGTTACTAGACAATTCAGTTATCCCCACAATATAGTTAATCATGATATAATTATAGTTATGATTGTTCTTTGGTTTGAAAAGGTTGACCACACAATGATCAGCACTTATATTACGTTACAATATTATATGTGTCATAATCCCACCCTTGCACTGCGTCACGAAAGGCACATTGTCACTGAATTACGACTAAGGGTGAATACATTTTTCTAATTAGAGCTTAAAACTAACAGGCGGCTAACACATCACGGACATGACTTGAGGTGAGAATCCAATTTACAATTTCAAAATCAGTACTTCTAAGATGTGTTGCAAAGTATAGCCTAAGGACAGTTCGGATTGTGTCTACGTCTAAAGGGCCATATGTGCCGGTTCCTGTTGATAGTCATCTGGCTGAATCTTCTGAAATTCATGTAGGAACCGTGCAGAACTCTGGTTGTCATTGACCTCATTTGTCCTTTTGAAACTCCAATTGCTGTCATAGCCTGTGCAGACTGCCAAGCCCAAATTCCCTTCCATGACAGGGTCAGTGTAGTGAATTTCACATTCTGCGGTAATAGATTGTAAGTATCTATAACATATTCACGAATGTCAGTATTATCTGCGTAATAGGCTTTTTTACGTCTGTGCGCCTCGTCAAGGCTGCGATATCCCGAGACAATCTGCGCATCTATTATTAACGCGGATCCCTCTCTAACAATAAGTAGATCAGGCTTGCGAAGACCAACGGAGGTCGTTATTCTAGGCTCTGCTACAACAAGCCAGTTCTTTCTAATTAGCAATCCGTGCAAATATTTGACAATCGCGTCATGCCTAAGGATTCTACCACCGTGGGTACGGAAGCACTCCTGGACAACATGCGCCGTAGTCTCCGGAACATCGCAACCTGCCCGGCACATGTAGGGATGGCTAGCTCGTCTTTGACCACGAGTAGTACGCATAAGAGAAGGGAGTGCGTTAATTCTAGTCCTTATATTTTCTATGAATTCGCCTGCAGGCATTCGGACAAAGGGATCGCTGACCCAACTACAGGACGCCTGACACTTTGAACTATCTCGCAATTCGTATCCATCCACACTGCGGTGCAGGATATTGGGCCAATTAATATTTTTCGAATTGCCAATGTTACACCATTTCAGCCTTTGGAGGACCCACTTAGAGTTGACTATCGCACATACAGCTGAAACATTCGAAACGCTAAAACTATTCAATCTTCGAGCCGTAAGCTCAGGCACCTTGTGCTCTAGGGACATAATACCGAGTCCACCTTCCTTGATGGGTGCGTGAAAGAAACTTTTCGGGACGTCTTTGGGAAGAAACGTCCACTTACGCGCATACCCCCGACACGCTTTATCAACTCGCCGCAGGTTGCTATATGTTGTACGGCCCAAGACAAGCTGATGCAAAAATCTCGGCAACAAAAAGACACGCAGTAAATGCAGCCTTTGCTGTGGCTTCAATGGGGCCTTTGTAATTTTTTCAAGATAATGGACAATATCGATTGAGATCTTTTGTGGTCCTCTATAGCTAAACACAACACCAAGATGTTTCCAGGTGTCATTAAAGCCAAGCTGCGGTATTGAAGTGCCTGCAATATCAAAAAGCGGGTTAGTAATCAACTTCGATTTCTTCAACTTGCCAGAGGGAACGATGCTTAGGCTGCGGCATTTCGATGGGGCTGGTACCAGTCCATGCCGTGCAAGTTCAGAGGATATAGCAGTGAGATTTTCCGTCATTCCGCCAATCGTGCTAGATATGATGACGAGATCGTCAGCAAACGCCAAAGCGCTGATCATTGCGCCAGAAAGCTGGTATCCAATCGTCCTGGTGATTTTGGTAAGGGCCTCGTCCATTACAAAATTAAACAAAATGGATGACAGAGGATCACCCTGCCTAATTCCCCGTCTGGGTCGAATAAACGTGGAGCGCGCACCGTCAACTTCGATGTGCAGCCCAGCTAGCGAGTACAGCCTGTCTATGTACGATATCAATTTCTGTGGAAGTCCTCTCTTCGCTAATACCCATTTAATAGAGTAATGAGACACAGAGTCGAATGCTTTCCTTATATCTAGGAATGTGATATGCAATTGCTTATTTGTACTCCACGAGTCCTCAATCAGAGAAGACAAAATAGTGACGTTCTCCGCTGTACCATCCGCGTGAATAAACCCCCGCTGCCGCTCATCGAAATCAAATACATGCACAATTCTGTGAGCAAGAATCTTGTGTAGGTGTCGCAAGACGACAGAGGAAACAGAGATTGGCCGATATTGCGAGGGGTCGAGACCATCCTCACCCTTAGGGATCAAAATGGTTCTCGCGTTCCGCCATATACTTGGAATTATCTCAGATTGAATAATGACATTGAAGATAACTGCCTTAATCATATCAGGCACCTCTTTAATCCAGACACCAGCCTTTAGATTATCAGGACCGTGGGCTGACCGTATATCCGGTTTGGACGTTTGAACATCGTGAGTTGTAATTGGAGCTATTAATGCAGAATTTTGATCGTTGTTATGGTTCTCAAGAAGCTCTAGGTTATAGTCGGTGCTGCGGGTCTCAAATAGTGGTCGCCAATATTCTTCTTGCGATTCAAGCGATGGATGCGTGTCAGCATCATTATCGCCATCCAATACTTTGCCTGCTGCTTTACTTTGATTGCGACGCCACAAAGTCTGTAGGCTCGCATATTCACGTCGTCGAACTGCTTTCCTGGATAACATGTTAGAGGACACCTGAGAGGCACTCCTGTGTCCGTTCTTTTGTGCTAGGTTATTCATGGGAAAGCGCGTTTCGAACCAGTTAACTAAACAACTCTCAGGGTTCACCTTGGCAATTGCGCAATTAATCGCTTCGATCAAATATTCCTTCGCTGGTTCAACGCACTCCTCAGAGCAAAGAAACCCCCGCGCTTCATCGAACCAATGCATACGCTCAGAATCCACGTTACGCATTACCATAATTGCATTATCGGAGTTATGGTTTGGGGAATTCGTGCTTCGTGTAGTCGCGGTATTAGATTCTGCAGTGATACTATCCCTAGTGTCTACTCCATCGTAGTCCATAATATGGCTAGCTTGCTCATCTGGGTGCTCAATAATGGCTGTACTTGACGCTGATGCAGAAAGCTGGGTAAGTAAACGACGGTATGCTGGTCGCTTCCTTAAGGCTTTAATTGATTCTATAGTTCGTGGTGGATCCAAATGTATCGTATTAAATATAAGTTCATTAATCTTCGTGTAGCCCAAATTCGATGATTCAAAACTGGCAATTCGGCGCATGTCTTCATCTTGCCAACGAGCCTTTCGACGCGTGAGGTCTATTTCATCGTTGACAATACTCGGGTGGATTTGGCGTCTGTGGACTCCGAGGCCACGTTTACTATTGAACTGCTTACCACATACAGAACAGGCAAAAAGAACTTCCAATGGCACGATAACTTCGTTGTCATCATGGCCTCGCGTATTGTCGATTCCTGTGACTATTATATTGTTAGAAGAAGTGACTTGATGTGAAACATAAGAATAAAGTAAGGATCCACTGGGGGATTGTACGGAGGTACAATCCCTATTAATGGGTATATTGTTTATATTAATATTTCCAGTGGAAGAGTCTCCCAAGAGAGACGTTTGATGACTATTATTTTGGATATCACACGGTGTTGTTGTGTGACCGGACAAGGCTTGCGGTCGTAGACCTTGTAAGTCCGGCAGGGCGTCACCCCTATTAAGATATTCGTCGCAACCATGGCTTCTCAATTGGATGGAGTCGTTAACCATCGATATAATCGGTGCTCCGTACCCGATCGGCAAGTCTTTTAGATAATACAGGACATTTCTCGGCGTCAAATGCAGAGTGGTTCACATCTTTGGATCCCATATCGTGACAATTCCGGCAGCAAGGATCCATCTTACGTGCACAACTTCTCATTGGGTGTTTCTGCATACAATATCCACATGTGTCATGCTCCTCTCTGCACTTAGTGGCGGTATGGCCAAATTTGGCACATTTGTAACACTGGAGTACACGCAGATGGTCTTCAATGCTACACGAACCATATCCAATATACAATTTATTACGACAAATTATTTTATTTCTGACCTTTGGAGAGACTTCAATTACAACATTTCTACTATTTCGGTTTTGTTGCTGTGGGTAGACATATACAATTTTAATTTCAGCTGAGTCCCCCTCGTGCAGGTTGCGATGGCAAATCTCGTGCGGTATTTCCTCCTTTGCAATATTATCCGGCACATTACGTATTAATAATCTTGGTCGAAAACCTGGCCTGTCGCGAATGGTGAGTCCGATATCCTTAAGATCCTGTGAGTCCCTTAGCTCGTCCAGTTTAACCGTTTCGGCAATAACACGAACTGCATTACTTCTAAGCGTAATTATACTTTTTGCTCTAATGTCAAATTTCTTTGGACATATTTTAGTGAGCAAAGTATCTTTAACTGATCTCGAATCGGCAAATTTAGATACAGATTCCGGAGTAGGCTCAACAATAAATTCCCTACATTTGTTAACCGGCACAGACTGCGATTTCGAAATCGCAACAGAGCATGTTGGTGAAATATTAGCGTTCATAGCAGCAGATGCATAAGACTTCGGGAGAGTCGATACACCGGTTGCAACTGTATCTTTAAGGGTTGAAATTAGATTAGTCACATTATCTGAGATCTTCTTTTCAACATTAATCTCGAGGGTCTTTTGCTGTTCAAGATTCTTGGCTAAAGTTTTCTGTAACTCCTTATTCATTGTATCACCAATTTGCTCGACAACGCCTAATACAGCCGCCTCAGTAATACCACCTCTCTCTGAGTTGATAGCTCGAATAAATTCAGCTTTTAGTGAAAGCATTTCTTTGAATCTAGCAGCTAAGTCTATGTATGCACGACTTATTTTATTGTATATATCTGTCATACCTGTCACAAGTTCATTAATTGCTTGAGTTCTTACTTTATTTTCCTTCGTTGGTGCAGTTTGCTCCAGGTTAAATGCATGACTTTTGATTTCGACATCAAATTTATCAAAGTCTTCTACTCTCAAAATATCCGGACACGAGATATCCATGGCCAATAATTCGCTCCCTGGACTATATGGGCTTTGTTGCTCCCTCGGACGCTTATGTGTTCTAGTAGACGGAGTATTCATTGGTCAAATATAGTCCCAGCAGCTTATATAAGGGTATAGCAAGGCTAAAAGTCAGGAAATACAAAATTGGTGAAATTTTTCTGGTGCCCCTTTAGGCACTTCTAGGCACGGCACTAGTCAGGGGGCCCTGTTATGGTCTTTTTCGTGGTACGGCCCTGGAAGCCTATCCAATATGGCCGCCCCCTTACGCCTGACACCTTGATTATTAAATCATTAATATCACTGCAATCCTTGCACATACACCCACGCACGACATGGCAAATTAAAGAGAAAAATTCAACAATCGATATTATTGTATAATTAACAGGCAAAACCAGTTTTCCAACCACGATATTGAGCACTAAAGATTTTCATATGTCAACAACACGTGTTATGATTACGTAGGCTGTTAGTTACATTATTTTTGCTTTATTTCTGTAATCACCACCAATTAATATCTCAAATTAATCAGAACATTTTGCACTCCAACCTGACTCACAATTCAGCCCGAATTAAACACTTTTGATCAACTAAAACTGCGAAAAAGCACGGAGCAATCGACAGCACGTCTAGCCAGCCATTAAGAGAGTCATAGTTACTCCCGCCGTTTACCCGCGCTTTTTTGAATTTCTTCACGTTGACATTCAGAGCACTGGGCAGAAATCACATTGCGTCAACACCCTCGGGGGCCATCGCAATGCTTTGTTTTAATTAGACAGTCGGATTCCCCTAGTCCGTGCCAGTTCTGAGCTGAGCGTTGAATGGCGGCCGAAGAGGACGACCACGACGGTGAAACCGACACGGAAGCCTCGCAGCAAGGAAGATCCGCGGGAGGCGATGGCACGGGACCGAGCTCGGATCCCGGATGCGAGACCGAAATCCCGACCGTTCACCTCACCCAGGCCCGGCTCGTCAACCAAACCCGTTTCCCAACCAAGCCCGACACGCCCCGCTCCTCAGAGCCAATCCTTATTCCGAAGTTACGGATCCAATTTGCCGACTTCCCTTACCTACATTAATCTATCGACTAGAGGCTCTTTACCTTGGAGACCTGCTGCGGATATGGGTACGAACCGGCGCGACACCTCCACGTGGCCCTCTCCTGGATTTTCAAGGTCCGAGGGGAAGATCCGGACACCGCCGCAACTGCGGTGCTCTTCGCGTTCCAAACCCTATCTCCCTGCTAGAGGTTTCCAGGGAACTCGAACGCTTATACAGAAAAGAAAACTCTTCCCGGATCTCCCGACGGCGTCTCCAGGTCATTTTGGGTTACCCCGACGAACACTCTTACGAGGGCCCGAATGGTTTGCGGTTCCGCTACCGGGTTCCGGAATAGGAACCGGATTCCCTTTCGCCCAACGGGTGTGTGTCTCTCAAAAAAAACTCTGTTTTAGGACACCACATCTGCATAGGATTTCTCTTAGGGCTTAGGATCGACTGACTCGTGTGCAACGGCTGTTCACACGAAACCCTTCTCCACGTCAGTCCTCCAGGGCCTCGCTGGAGTATTTGCTACTACCACCAAGATCTGCACCGACGGTGGCTCCAGGCAGGCTCACGCCCAGACCCTTCTGCGCACACCGCCGCGACCCTCCTACTCGTCAGGGCTTCATGGAGGACGGTCACCCGCGAGCGGGTGGCACGTCCCTCCCCACTTGCCGCTGACGGCGGAGTATAGGCGCGACGCTTCAGCGCCATCCATTTTCAGGGCTAGTTGCTTCGGCAGGTGAGTTGTTACACACTCCTTAGCGGATTCCGACTTCCATGGCCACCGTCCTGCTGTCTTAAGCAACCAACGCCTTTCATGGTATCCCATAAGCGTCGACTTAGGCGCCTTAACTCTGCGTTTGGTTCATCCCACAGCGCCAGTTCTGCTTACCAAAATTGGCCCACTTGGCACTCTGATTCAATATAATCTCGTGGCTTCATGATCCAAGCAAGCCAGAGATCTCACCCATTTAAAGTTTGAGAATAGGTTGAGGTCGTTTCGGCCCCAAGGCCTCTAATCATTCGCTTTACCAGATGAAACTCGCACACGTTCGCGTAGGAACGAGCGAGTGCCAGCTATCCTGAGGGAAACTTCGGAGGGAACCAGCTACTAGATGGTTCGATTAGTCTTTTGCCCCTATACCCAGTTCCGACGATCGATTTGCACGTCAGAATCGCTACGGACCTCCATCAGGGTTTCCCCTGACTTCGTCCTGACCAGGCATAGTTCACCATCTTTCGGGTCCCAACGTGTACGCTCTAGGTGCGCCTCTTCTCGCAATGAGAACGAGACGCCCCGGGAGTGCGAGGCCGCATCGTAACGCGGCCGATCCTCCCTCGGTCGACGCATAGGTCGACCTTCACTTTCATTCCGCCTTTAGGTTTCTTTCTCCCAATGACTCGCGCACATGTTAGACTCCTTGGTCCGTGTTTCAAGACGGGTCCTGAGAGTACCCAAAGCAGTAGCGTCGCCGACCGGTAATTCGAAGCTTGGCGGCCCAGTCCAAGGACACCGCCTGCTAACAGCTGGCCAGGCCCGGGGACGGCACTAGGTCCGTGCCTCCGGGTAAGAACTGACCGGGCTTGCGGCGGGCCTGACGCACACACATTCGAAAATGGATTGGTTGCGGCCCGATACCGTCTCAGAGTACCGTCGCGCAGCCGGCCGGGCGGCCGAGGGTCTGTCGCGTGCTCTGGGAGCAACGAAACAGGCAACCGCTCGGGCCGTAGACCGACACGCAACGGGTCGCGACGTTCTACTAGGGGAGAAGTGCACGACTACGTGGCCGGAACATTCGCCGCCGGTGGTGTACCCTCGCTAATGGAACCACGAAGGTCCACCCGGAGTATCGCGCACCGACGGGAGCCAGCCTCGTCGACGATGAATCTCCCCATTCGATCTTTTGGGTTTCTCAGGTTTACCCCTGAACGGTTTCACGTACTCTTGAACTCTCTCTTCAAAGTTCTTTTCAACTTTCCCTCACGGTACTTGTTCGCTATCGGTCTCGTGGTTGTATTTAGCCTTAGATGGAGTTTACCACCCACTTAGGGTTGCACTCTCAAGCAACCCGACTCTATGGAGAGATCCTCCCGAAACGCGTACCGGTCGCTACGGGCCTGGCACCCTCTCCGGGTAAGTGGCCCCATTCAAGATGGACTTGGACGCGGTGCGACGTCACGGGATAAACGGATCCTCCTGAACACTACAATTCCCTGCGGCGGAACCGCGGGATTCAGTGCTGGGCTAATTCCTGTTCGCTCGCCGCTACTAAGGAAATCCTTGTTAGTTTATTTTCCTCCGCTTAGTAATATGCTTAAATTCAGCGGGTAATCTCGCCTACTCTGAGGTCGTCAATCGTTGTTTTATATATAAAACAAATTATGTTCCACAAGAGAAAAAAGGCAGAGACCGCGAAGTAGAGAGAAGATATTTTTGGAGAAGCGCGCGCGTGCCTCCGATATTATAAATCGTGCTCCCTCTTTTTGGATATTGTACATGTCGAACGGGTCTCCCGGCGGGAGTACGGGGTGGTGTGCGCGTAGTGCGTTGACACAGACGACGGGGCCGGGCCGTACGAGAAGCTGGGCTGAAGAATAAAAGGAGAAGAACGATATACACAAAACTTCTCCAGATTCTTTCTCTTCCCTTGCTCGCTCGCAGTTTCCCATGCGCACCGCGCATATTCGGCATCACGCCACGCACATACATCTTCTTTTTCCCCGTACACATCCCGGCTCGTAGCCGGACCCGACGACGGATCGATGTGTGATCGATATTATTCTCTTGTATCCAGAGGTGCCATCGCACGATTTTTTCAGAGAAAAGGTATATTTGAACTCTCCTCTTCTCCTCTAATCTAGAGAGAATTAGAAGGAGCCCCCCCTCTTCCGATTCATTTTCGCCACGCCAAAGTGTCTTTTCGTCGCGCATCCTCGATCCGATCCGGGAGGAGACTCGCGCGGAACGACCACCGGTTTTTACTTTAACGTCCGTCCGCTATTATTAGCTTTGAGATTCCGCTATCCCTTTCATCACGCCTCGAGCAGTGACTCGCAGCAGAGGGAACATTGTGGAAAAATAAGCTTTTCCGTGGACTGGACGACCGGTGAGATCCGCGGTCTCGGATACGATCGACCAACAACGCGACAAAGACACATGGGGCGATCGGGGAGACTAATCTTCTTCCATTCTACGAAGGAGAGTCTTGCACACCTTTCGCGGCATCGGCGCCTTTCGGTTCGTCAAAGTTCAAATTCGCGCAGCCGCGCCAACCAGGATTCTGGGGTACAGAAACGTTTTAAACGACGCGTGGAGCAATCACGCTTCTCATCGGATGTTTGGCACGAACACTCTTGTGTGTCGACGGAACGTGGCCATAGGGAGGGAACGAATAGGGGCTAGGCGAGGACACGCGCAACGACGGGGAAATACATCGACCCGATCCTGTTGCAGAGTGGTTTCTTTTTATTCATCATCCCGCACAGCGCCACCATTCATGTACACCATCATATCCCTGGATCTTCACGGCGTCCCGAAGAACGAGTGTCGGTGCCCTCGATGTATCGATCGAGACTGTTCTCTCTCACTTGTCAACGACGACCCTCTTTTTAAAATCCCTAGGGGCCGCGTGAACGCGACGATATAGATCAGCGCACATATGCCCGCGCACTCCGCGCTCTTTCTCTATCTCTCTATCTCTCTATCTCTCTCGGCTCTCTCTTTCTCGGGACAAATTTTTCATTTCAGGCGACGTCGGTAGCACGGTAAAAGATCTCGCGCGGGACGTGAAGGCGAATTCTACAACACCAGTGCGAGCGGAGAGGCCGCTGTGTGTGATCCAGGGAGCGGTGCAGCACACGGGCGGTCGTTGTAAAACAACGACGCACAACGCCGTGAAAGCACGCACGCGAGTCCCCGCGCGATCATTCATCACATTCGCTTCTCTCTTTCTGGTTCTCGCACGGGAGAGAGTACACGCTTCACGATTCTCACGCGAGCCGTTGCAAACGCCGACGAACGGCCCAACTTTCGCTCGTACGTCGCGTATCTCGCGTGTATCATCGACCCGACTCCGAAACGCGTTACATCGTCGGAAACGGCGAGACGGCGAGGATGTGATACGCAGAACCGACGCAAGCAGTCTTTTGTACGTGATAACGACCCTCAGCCAGGCGTGGTCCAGGAATTGTATCCGTGGACCGCAATGTGCGTTCGAAATGTCGATGTTCATGTGTCCTGCAGTTCACACGTTGACGCGCAATTAGCTGCGTTCTTCATCGACCCACGAGCCAAGTGATCCACCGTTCAGGGTAATCGTGTTATTAAAT
>OX578061.1:19545200-19567700 GCA_951215215.1 Andrena trimmerana
TTTTTTCGGTGTTCTCGGACCACGGTGCCGGAGGACTTTGAAATCCGTCGGGACTTTGAAATATTTCGACGAGATTGGAGTTTTTCGCGATTTTCTCGAAAACCAGCGCGACGACCGCGGTCGAACCATCAGAGTAATACGTTCGCAATGGAACGAGAAACGTGGATCAATGGTTGTTTGGTCGATCGGACGATTTTTTGGACCTTCCCGGAGGACGGTGCCGGAGGACTTTGAAATCCGTCGGGACTTTGAAATATTTCGACGAGATTGGAGTTTTTCGCGATTTTCTCGAAAACCAGCGCGACGACCGCGGTCGAACCATCAGAGTAATACGTTCGCAATGGGACGAGAAACGTGGATCAATGGTTGTTTGGTCGATCGGACGATTTTTTCGGTGTTCTCGGACCACGGTGCCGGAGGACTTTGAAATCCGTCGGGACTTTGAAATATTTCGACGAGATTGGAGTTTTTCGCGATTTTCTCGAAAACCAGCGCGACGACCGCGGTCGAACCATCAGAGTAATACGTTCGCAATGGAACGAGAAACGTGGATCAATGGTTGTTTGGTCGATCGGACGATTTTTTGGACCATCCCGGAGGACGGTGCTGGAGGACTTTGAAATATTTCGACGAGATTGGAGTTTTTCGCGATTTTCTCGAAAACCAGCGCGACGACCGCGGTCGAACCATCAGAGTAATACGTTCGCAATGGAACGAGAAACGTGGATCAATGGTTGTTTGGTCGATCGGACGATTTTTTGGACCTTCCCGGAGGACGGTGCCGGAGGACTTTGAAATCCGTCGGGACTTTGAAATATTTCGACGAGATTGGAGTTTTTCGCGATTTTCTCGAAAACCAGCGCGACGACCGCGGTCGAACCATCAGAGTAATACGTTCGCAATGGGACGAGAAACGTGGATCAATGGTTGTCTGGTCGATCGGACGATTTTTTGGACCATCCCGGAGGACGGTGCCGGAGGACTTTGAAATATTTCGACGAGATTGGGGTTTTTCGCGATTTTCTCGAAAACCAGCGCGACGACCGCGGTCGAACCATCAGAGTAATACGTTCGCAATGGGACGAGAAACGTGGATCAATGGTTGTTTGGTCGATCGGACGATTTTTTGGACCTTCCCGGAGGACGGTGCCGGAGGACTTTGAAATCCGTCGGGACTTTGAAATATTTCGACGAGATTGGAGTTTTTCGCGATTTTCTCGAAAACCAGCGCGACGACCGCGGTCGAACCATCAGAGTAATACGATCGCAATGGGACGAGAAACGTGGATCAATGGTTGTCTGGTCGATCGGACGATTTTTTGGACCATCCCGGAGGACGGTGCCGGAGGACTTTGAAATATTTCGACGAGATTGGAGTTTTTCGCGATTTTCTCGAAAACCAGCGCGACGACCGCGGACGAACCATCAGAGTAATACGTTCGCAATGGAACGAGAAACGTGGATCAATGGTTGTTTGGTCGATCGGACGATTTTTTGGACCTTCCCGGAGGACGGTGCCGGAGGACTTTGAAATCCGTCGGGACTTTGAAATATTTCGACGAGATTGGAGTTTTTCGCGATTTTCTCGAAAACCAGCGCGACGACCGCGGTCGAACCATCAGAGTAATACGTTCGCAATGGGACGAGAAACGTGGATCAATGGTTGTCTGGTCGATCGGACGATTTTTTGGACCATCCCGGAGGACGGTGCCGGAGGACTTTGAAATATTTCGACGAGATTGGAGTTTTTCGCGATTTTCTCGAAAACCAGCGCGACGACCGCGGTCGAACCATCAGAGTAATACGTTCGCAATGGGACGAGAAACGTGGATCAATGGTTGTTTGGTCGATCGGACGATTTTTTGGACCTTCCCGGAGGACGGTGCCGGAGGACTTTGAAATCCGTCGGGACTTTGAAATATTTCGACGAGATTGGAGTTTTTCGCGATTTTCTCGAAAACCAGCGCGACGACCGCGGTCGAACCATCAGAGTAATACGTTCGCAATGGGACGAGAAACGTGGATCAATGGTTGTCTGGTCGATCGGACGATTTTTTGGACCATCCCGGAGGACGGTGCCGGAGGACTTTGAAATATTTCGACGAGATTGGAGTTTTTCGCGATTTTCTCGAAAACCAGCGCGACGACCGCGGTCGAACCATCAGAGTAATACGTTCGCAATGGAACGAGAAACGTGGATCAATGGTTGTTTGGTCGATCGGACGATTTTTTGGACCTTCCCGGAGGACGGTGCCGGAGGACTTTGAAATCCGTCGGGACTTTGAAATATTTCGACGAGATTGGAGTTTTTCGCGATTTTCTCGAAAACCAGCGCGACGACCGCGGTCGAACCATCAGAGTAATACGTTCGCAATGGGACGAGAAACGTGGATCAATGGTTGTTTGGTCGATCGGACGATTTTTTCGGTGTTCTCGGACCACGGTGCCGGAGGACTTTGAAATCCGTCGGGACTTTGAAATATTTCGACGAGATTGGAGTTTTTCGCGATTTTCTCGAAAACCAGCGCGACGACCGCGGTCGAACCATCAGAGTAATACGTTCGCAATGGAACGAGAAACGTGGATCAATGGTTGTTTGGTCGATCGGACGATTTTTTGGACCATCCCGGAGGACGGTGCCGGAGGACTTTGAAATATTTCGACGAGATTGGAGTTTTTCGCGATTTTCTCGAAAACCAGCGCGACGACCGCGGTCGAACCATCAGAGTAATACGTTCGCAATGGAACGAGAAACGTGGATCAATGGTTGTTTGGTCGATCGGACGATTTTTTGGACCTTCCCGGAGGACGGTGCCGGAGGACTTTGAAATCCGTCGGGACTTTGAAATATTTCGACGAGATTGGAGTTTTTCGCGATTTTCTCGAAAACCAGCGCGACGACCGCGGTCGAACCATCAGAGTAATACGTTCGCAATGGGACGAGAAACGTGGATCAATGGTTGTCTGGTCGATCGGACGATTTTTTGGACCATCCCGGAGGACGGTGCCGGAGGACTTTGAAATATTTCGACGAGATTGGAGTTTTTCGCGATTTTCTCGAAAACCAGCGCGACGACCGCGGTCGAACCATCAGAGTAATACGTTCGCAATGGGACGAGAAACGTGGATCAATGGTTGTTTGGTCGATCGGACGATTTTTTGGACCTTCCCGGAGGACGGTGCCGGAGGACTTTGAAATCCGTCGGGACTTTGAAATATTTCGACGAGATTGGAGTTTTTCGCGATTTTCTCGAAAACCAGCGCGACGACCGCGGTCGAACCATCAGAGTAATACGTTCGCAATGGGACGAGAAACGTGGATCAATGGTTGTCTGGTCGATCGGACGATTTTTTGGACCATCCCGGAGGACGGTGCCGGAGGACTTTGAAATATTTCGACGAGATTGGAGTTTTTCGCGATTTTCTCGAAAACCAGCGCGACGACCGCGGTCGAACCATCAGAGTAATACGTTCGCAATGGGACGAGAAACGTGGATCAATGGTTGTTTGGTCGATCGGACGATTTTTTGGACCTTCCCGGAGGACGGTGCCGGAGGACTTTGAAATCCGTCGGGACTTTGAAATATTTCGACGAGATTGGAGTTTTTCGCGATTTTCTCGAAAACCAGCGCGACGACCGCGGTCGAACCATCAGAGTAATACGTTCGCAATGGGACGAGAAACGTGGATCAATGGTTGTCTGGTCGATCGGACGATTTTTTGGACCATCCCGGAGGACGGTGCCGGAGGACTTTGAAATATTTCGACGAGATTGGAGTTTTTCGCGATTTTCTCGAAAACCAGCGCGACGACCGCGGTCGAACCATCAGAGTAATACGTTCGCAATGGAACGAGAAACGTGGATCAATGGTTGTTTGGTCGATCGGACGATTTTTTGGACCTTCCCGGAGGACGGTGCCGGAGGACTTTGAAATCCGTCGGGACTTTGAAATATTTCGACGAGATTGGAGTTTTTCGCGATTTTCTCGAAAACCAGCGCGACGACCGCGGTCGAACCATCAGAGTAATACGTTCGCAATGGGACGAGAAACGTGGATCAATGGTTGTCTGGTCGATCGGCCGATTTTTTGGACCATCCCGGAGGACGGTGCCGGAGGACTTTGAAATATTTCGACGAGATTGTAGTTTTTCGCGATTTTCTCGAAAACCAGCGCGACGACCGCGGTCGAACCATCAGAGTAATACGTTCGCAATGGAACGAGAAACGTGGATCAATGGTTGTTTGGTCGATCGGACGATTTTTTGGACCTTCCCGGAGGACGGTGCCGGAGGACTTTGAAATCCGTCGGGACTTTGAAATATTTCGACGAGATTGGAGTTTTTCGCGATTTTCTCGAAAACCAGCGCGACGACCGCGGTCGAACCATCAGAGTAATACGTTCGCAATGGGACGAGAAACGTGGATCAATGGTTGTTTGGTCGATCGGACGATTTTTTGGACCTTCCCGGAGGACGGAGCCGGAGGACTTTGAAATCCGTCGGGACTTTGAAATATTTCGACGAGATTGGAGTTTTTCGCGATTTTCTCGAAAACCAGCGCGACGACCGCGGTCGAACCATCAGAGTAATACGTTCGCAATGGGACGAGAAACGTGGATCAATGGTTGTCTGGTCGATCGGACGATTTTTTGGACCATCCCGGAGGACGGTGCCGGAGGACTTTGAAATATTTCGACGAGATTGGAGTTTTTCGCGATTTTCTCGAAAACCAGCGCGACGACCGCGGTCGAACCATCAGAGTAATACGTTCGCAATGGAACGAGAAACGTGGATCAATGGTTGTTTGGTCGATCGGACGATTTTTTGGACCTTCCCGGAGGACGGTGCCGGAGGACTTTGAAATCCGTCGGGACTTTGAAATATTTCGACGAGATTGGAGTTTTTCGCGATTTTCTCGAAAACCAGCGCGACGACCGCGGTCGAACCATCAGAGTAATACGTTCGCAATGGGACGAGAAACGTGGATCAATGGTTGTCTGGTCGATCGGACGATTTTTTGGACCATCCCGGAGGACGGTGCCGGAGGACTTTGAAATATTTCGACGAGATTGGAGTTTTTCGCGATTTTCTCGAAAACCAGCGCGACGACCGCGGTCGAACCATCAGAGTAATACGTTCGCAATGGAACGAGAAACGTGGATCAATGGTTGTTTGGTCGATCGGACGATTTTTTGGACCTTCCCGGAGGACGGTGCCGGAGGACTTTGAAATCCGTCGGGACTTTGAAATATTTCGACGAGATTGGAGTTTTTCGCGATTTTCTCGAAAACCAGCGCGACGACCGCGGTCGAACCATCAGAGTAATACGTTCGCAATGGGACGAGAAACGTGGATCAATGGTTGTTTGGTCGATCGGACGATTTTTTCGGTGTTCTCGGACCACGGTGCCGGAGGACTTTGAAATCCGTCGGGACTTTGAAATATTTCGACGAGATTGGAGTTTTTCGCGATTTTCTCGAAAACCAGCGCGACGACCGCGGTCGAACCATCAGAGTAATACGTTCGCAATGGAACGAGAAACGTGGATCAATGGTTGTTTGGTCGATCGGACGATTTTTTGGACCATCCCGGAGGACGGTGCCGGAGGACTTTGAAATATTTCGACGAGATTGGAGTTTTTCGCGATTTTCTCGAAAACCAGCGCGACGACCGCGGTCGAACCATCAGAGTAATACGTTCGCAATGGAACGAGAAACGTGGATCAATGGTTGTTTGGTCGATCGGACGATTTTTTGGACCTTCCCGGAGGACGGTGCCGGAGGACTTTGAAATCCGTCGGGACTTTGAAATATTTCGACGAGATTGGAGTTTTTCGCGATTTTCTCGAAAACCAGCGCGACGACCGCGGTCGAACCATCAGAGTAATACGTTCGCAATGGGACGAGAAACGTGGATCAATGGTTGTCTGGTCGATCGGACGATTTTTTGGACCATCCCGGAGGACGGTGCCGGAGGACTTTGAAATATTTCGACGAGATTGGAGTTTTTCGCGATTTTCTCGAAAACCAGCGCGACGACCGCGGTCGAACCATCAGAGTAATACGTTCGCAATGGGACGAGAAACGTGGATCAATGGTTGTTTGGTCGATCGGACGATTTTTTGGACCTTCCCGGAGGACGGTGCCGGAGGACTTTGAAATCCGTCGGGACTTTGAAATATTTCGACGAGATTGGAGTTTTTCGCGATTTTCTCGAAAACCAGCGCGACGACCGCGGTCGAACCATCAGAGTAATACGTTCGCAATGGGACGAGAAACGTGGATCAATGGTTGTCTGGTCGATCGGACGATTTTTTGGACCATCCCGGAGGACGGTGCCGGAGGACTTTGAAATATTTCGACGAGATTGGAGTTTTTCGCGATTTTCTCGAAAACCAGCGCGACGACCGCGGTCGAACCATCAGAGTAATACGTTCGCAATGGAACGAGAAACGTGGATCAATGGTTGTTTGGTCGATCGGACGATTTTTTGGACCTTCCCGGAGGACGGTGCCGGAGGACTTTGAAATCCGTCGGGACTTTGAAATATTTCGACGAGATTGGAGTTTTTCGCGATTTTCTCGAAAACCAGCGCGACGACCGCGGTCGAACCATCAGAGTAATACGTTCGCAATGGGACGAGAAACGTGGATCAATGGTTGTCTGGTCGATCGGCCGATTTTTTGGACCATCCCGGAGGACGGTGCCGGAGGACTTTGAAATATTTCGACGAGATTGTAGTTTTTCGCGATTTTCTCGAAAACCAGCGCGACGACCGCGGTCGAACCATCAGAGTAATACGTTCGCAATGGAACGAGAAACGTGGATCAATGGTTGTTTGGTCGATCGGACGATTTTTTGGACCTTCCCGGAGGACGGTGCCGGAGGACTTTGAAATCCGTCAGGACTTTGAAATATTTCGACGAGATTGGAGTTTTTCGCGATTTTCTCGAAAACCAGCGCGACGACCGCGGTCGAACCATCAGAGTAATACGTTCGCAATGGGACGAGAAACGTGGATCAATGGTTGTCTGGTCGATCGGACGATTTTTTGGACCATCCCGGAGGACGGTGCCGGAGGACTTTGAAATATTTCGACGAGATTGGAGTTTTTCGCGATTTTCTCGAAAACCAGCGCGACGACCGCGGTCGAACCATCAGAGTAATACGTTCGCAATGGAACGAGAAACGTGGATCAATGGTTGTTTGGTCGATCGGACGATTTTTTGGACCTTCCCGGAGGACGGTGCCGGAGGACTTTGAAATCCGTCGGGACTTTGAAATATTTCGACGAGATTGGAGTTTTTCGCGATTTTCTCGAAAACCAGCGCGACGACCGCGGTCGAACCATCAGAGTAATACGTTCGCAATGGGACGAGAAACGTGGATCAATGGTTGTCTGGTCGATCGGACGATTTTTTGGACCATCCCGGAGGACGGTGCCGGAGGACTTTGAAATATTTCGACGAGATTGGAGTTTTTCGCGATTTTCTCGAAAACCAGCGCGACGACCGCGGTCGAACCATCAGAGTAATACGTTCGCAATGGAACGAGAAACGTGGATCAATGGTTGTTTGGTCGATCGGACGATTTTTTGGACCTTCCCGGAGGACGGTGCCGGAGGACTTTGAAATCCGTCGGGACTTTGAAATATTTCGACGAGATTGGAGTTTTTCGCGATTTTCTCGAAAACCAGCGCGACGACCGCGGTCGAACCATCAGAGTAATACGTTCGCAATGGGACGAGAAACGTGGATCAATGGTTGTCTGGTCGATCGGCCGATTTTTTGGACCATCCCGGAGGACGGTGCCGGAGGACTTTGAAATATTTCGACGAGATTGTAGTTTTTCGCGATTTTCTCGAAAACCAGCGCGACGACCGCGGTCGAACCATCAGAGTAATACGTTCGCAATGGAACGAGAAACGTGGATCAATGGTTGTTTGGTCGATCGGACGATTTTTTGGACCTTCCCGGAGGACGGTGCCGGAGGACTTTGAAATCCGTCGGGACTTTGAAATATTTCGACGAGATTGGAGTTTTTCGCGATTTTCTCGAAAACCAGCGCGACGACCGCGGTCGAACCATCAGAGTAATACGTTCGCAATGGGACGAGAAACGTGGATCAATGGTTGTCTGGTCGATCGGACGATTTTTTGGACCATCCCGGAGGACGGTGCCGGAGGACTTTGAAATATTTCGACGAGATTGGAGTTTTTCGCGATTTTCTCGAAAACCAGCGCGACGACCGCGGTCGAACCATCAGAGTAATACGTTCGCAATGGAACGAGAAACGTGGATCAATGGTTGTTTGGTCGATCGGACGATTTTTTGGACCTTCCCGGAGGACGGTGCCGGAGGACTTTGAAATCCGTCGGGACTTTGAAATATTTCGACGAGATTGGAGTTTTTCGCGATTTTCTCGAAAACCAGCGCGACGACCGCGGTCGAACCATCAGAGTAATACGTTCGCAATGGGACGAGAAACGTGGATCAATGGTTGTTTGGTCGATCGGACGATTTTTTCGGTGTTCTCGGACCACGGTGCCGGAGGACTTTGAAATCCGTCGGGACTTTGAAATATTTCGACGAGATTGGAGTTTTTCGCGATTTTCTCGAAAACCAGCGCGACGACCGCGGTCGAACCATCAGAGTAATACGTTCGCAATGGAACGAGAAACGTGGATCAATGGTTGTTTGGTCGATCGGACGATTTTTTGGACCATCCCGGAGGACGGTGCCGGAGGACTTTGAAATATTTCGACGAGATTGGAGTTTTTCGCGATTTTCTCGAAAACCAGCGCGACGACCGCGGTCGAACCATCAGAGTAATACGTTCGCAATGGAACGAGAAACGTGGATCAATGGTTGTTTGGTCGATCGGACGATTTTTTGGACCTTCCCGGAGGACGGTGCCGGAGGACTTTGAAATCCGTCGGGACTTTGAAATATTTCGACGAGATTGGAGTTTTTCGCGATTTTCTCGAAAACCAGCGCGACGACCGCGGTCGAACCATCAGAGTAATACGTTCGCAATGGGACGAGAAACGTGGATCAATGGTTGTCTGGTCGATCGGACGATTTTTTGGACCATCCCGGAGGACGGTGCCGGAGGACTTTGAAATATTTCGACGAGATTGGAGTTTTTCGCGATTTTCTCGAAAACCAGCGCGACGACCGCGGTCGAACCATCAGAGTAATACGTTCGCAATGGGACGAGAAACGTGGATCAATGGTTGTCTGGTCGATCGGACGATTTTTTGGACCATCCCGGAGGACGGTGCCGGAGGACTTTGAAATATTTCGACGAGATTGGAGTTTTTCGCGATTTTCTCGAAAACCAGCGCGACGACCGCGGTCGAACCATCAGAGTAATACGTTCGCAATGGGACGAGAAACGTGGATCAATGGTTGTCTGGTCGATCGGACGATTTTTTGGACCATCCCGGAGGACGGTGCCGGAGGACTTTGAAATATTTCGACGAGATTGGAGTTTTTCGCGATTTTCTCGAAAACCAGCGCGACGACCGCGGTCGAACCATCAGAGTAATACGTTCGCAATGGAACGAGAAACGTGGATCAATGGTTGTTTGGTCGATCGGACGATTTTTTGGACCTTCCCGGAGGACGGTGCCGGAGGACTTTGAAATCCGTCGGGACTTTGAAATATTTCGACGAGATTGGAGTTTTTCGCGATTTTCTCGAAAACCAGCGCGACGACCGCGGTCGAACCATCAGAGTAATACGTTCGCAATGGGACGAGAAACGTGGATCAATGGTTGTCTGGTCGATCGGACGATTTTTTGGACCATCCCGGAGGACGGTGCCGGAGGACTTTGAAATATTTCGACGAGATTGGAGTTTTTCGCGATTTTCTCGAAAACCAGCGCGACGACCGCGGTCGAACCATCAGAGTAATACGTTCGCAATGGAACGAGAAACGTGGATCAATGGTTGTTTGGTCGATCGGACGATTTTTTGGACCTTCCCGGAGGACGGTGCCGGAGGACTTTGAAATCCGTCGGGACTTTGAAATATTTCGACGAGATTGGAGTTTTTCGCGATTTTCTCGAAAACCAGCGCGACGACCGCGGTCGAACCATCAGAGTAATACGTTCGCAATGGGACGAGAAACGTGGATCAATGGTTGTCTGGTCGATCGGACGATTTTTTGGACCATCCCGGAGGACGGTGCCGGAGGACTTTGAAATATTTCGACGAGATTGGAGTTTTTCGCGATTTTCTCGAAAACCAGCGCGACGACCGCGGTCGAACCATCAGAGTAATACGTTCGCAATGGGACGAGAAACGTGGATCAATGGTTGTTTGGTCGATCGGACGATTTTTTGGACCTTCCCGGAGGACGGTGCCGGAGGACTTTGAAATCCGTCGGGACTTTGAAATATTTCGACGAGATTGGAGTTTTTCGCGATTTTCTCGAAAACCAGCGCGACGACCGCGGTCGAACCATCAGAGTAATACGTTCGCAATGGGACGAGAAACGTGGATCAATGGTTGTCTGGTCGATCGGACGATTTTTTGGACCATCCCGGAGGACGGTGCCGGAGGACTTTGAAATATTTCGACGAGATTGGAGTTTTTCGCGATTTTCTCGAAAACCAGCGCGACGACCGCGGTCGAACCATCAGAGTAATACGTTCGCAATGGAACGAGAAACGTGGATCAATGGTTGTTTGGTCGATCGGACGATTTTTTGGACCTTCCCGGAGGACGGTGCCGGAGGACTTTGAAATCCGTCGGGACTTTGAAATATTTCGACGAGATTGGAGTTTTTCGCGATTTTCTCGAAAACCAGCGCGACGACCGCGGTCGAACCATCAGAGTAATACGTTCGCAATGGGACGAGAAACGTGGATCAATGGTTGTTTGGTCGATCGGACGATTTTTTCGGTGTTCTCGGACCACGGTGCCGGAGGACTTTGAAATCCGTCGGGACTTTGAAATATTTCGACGAGATTGGAGTTTTTCGCGATTTTCTCGAAAACCAGCGCGACGACCGCGGTCGAACCATCAGAGTAATACGTTCGCAATGGAACGAGAAACGTGGATCAATGGTTGTTTGGTCGATCGGACGATTTTTTGGACCTTCCCGGAGGACGGTGCCGGAGGACTTTGAAATCCGTCGGGACTTTGAAATATTTCGACGAGATTGGAGTTTTTCGCGATTTTCTCGAAAACCAGCGCGACGACCGCGGTCGAACCATCAGAGTAATACGTTCGCAATGGGACGAGAAACGTGGATCAATGGTTGTTTGGTCGATCGGACGATTTTTTCGGTGTTCTCGGACCACGGTGCCGGTGGACTTTGAAATCCGTCGGGACTTTGAAATATTTCGACGAGATTGGAGTTTTTCGCGATTTTCTCGAAAACCAGCGCGACGACCGCGGTCGAACCATCAGAGTAATACGTTCGCAATGGGACGAGAAACGTGGATCAATGGTTGTCTGGTCGATCGGACGATTTTTTGGACCATCCCGGAGGACGGTGCCGGAGGACTTTGAAATATTTCGACGAGATTGGAGTTTTTCGCGATTTTCTCGAAAACCAGCGCGACGACCGCGGTCGAACCATCAGAGTAATACGTTCGCAATGGAACGAGAAACGTGGATCAATGGTTGTTTGGTCGATCGGACGATTTTTTGGACCTTCCCGGAGGACGGTGCCGGAGGACTTTGAAATCCGTCGGGACTTTGAAATATTTCGACGAGATTGGAGTTTTTCGCGATTTTCTCGAAAACCAGCGCGACGACCGCGGTCGAACCATCAGAGTAATACGTTCGCAATGGGACGAGAAACGTGGATCAATGGTTGTCTGGTCGATCGGACGATTTTTTGGACCATCCCGGAGGACGGTGCCGGAGGACTTTGAAATATTTCGACGAGATTGGAGTTTTTCGCGATTTTCTCGAAAACCAGCGCGACGACCGCGGTCGAACCATCAGAGTAATACGTTCGCAATGGAACGAGAAACGTGGATCAATGGTTGTTTGGTCGATCGGACGATTTTTTGGACCTTCCCGGAGGACGGTGCCGGAGGACTTTGAAATCCGTCGGGACTTTGAAATATTTCGACGAGATTGGAGTTTTTCGCGATTTTCTCGAAAACCAGCGCGACGACCGCGGTCGAACCATCAGAGTAATACGTTCGCAATGGGACGAGAAACGTGGATCAATGGTTGTTTGGTCGATCGGACGATTTTTTCGGTGTTCTCGGACCACGGTGCCGGAGGACTTTGAAATCCGTCGGGACTTTGAAATATTTCGACGAGATTGGAGTTTTTCGCGATTTTCTCGAAAACCAGCGCGACGACCGCGGTCGAACCATCAGAGTAATACGTTCGCAATGGAACGAGAAACGTGGATCAATGGTTGTTTGGTCGATCGGACGATTTTTTGGACCTTCCCGGAGGACGGTGCCGGAGGACTTTGAAATCCGTCGGGACTTTGAAATATTTCGACGAGATTGGAGTTTTTCGCGATTTTCTCGAAAACCAGCGCGACGACCGCGGTCGAACCATCAGAGTAATACGTTCGCAATGGGACGAGAAACGTGGATCAATGGTTGTTTGGTCGATCGGACGATTTTTTCGGTGTTCTCGGACCACGGTGCCGGAGGACTTTGAAATCCGTCGGGACTTTGAAATATTTCGACGAGATTGGAGTTTTTCGCGATTTTCTCGAAAACCAGCGCGACGACCGCGGTCGAACCATCAGAGTAATACGTTCGCAATGGGACGAGAAACGTGGATCAATGGTTGTTTGGTCGATCGGACGATTTTTTGGACCATCCCGGAGGACGGTGCTGGAGGACTTTGAAATATTTCGACGAGATTGGAGTTTTTCGCGATTTTCTCGAAAACCAGCGCGACGACCGCGGTCGAACCATCAGAGTAATACGTTCGCAATGGAACGAGAAACGTGGATCAATGGTTGTTTGGTCGATCGGACGATTTTTTGGACCTTCCCGGAGGACGGTGCCGGAGGACTTTGAAATCCGTCGGGACTTTGAAATATTTCGACGAGATTGGAGTTTTTCGCGATTTTCTCGAAAACCAGCGCGACGACCGCGGTCGAACCATCAGAGTAATACGTTCGCAATGGGACGAGAAACGTGGATCAATGGTTGTTTGGTCGATCGGACGATTTTTTGGACCTTCCCGGAGGACGGTGCCGGAGGACTTTGAAATCCGTCGGGACTTTGAAATATTTCGACGAGATTGGAGTTTTTCGCGATTTTCTCGAAAACCAGCGCGACGACCGCGGTCGAACCATCAGAGTAATACGTTCGCAATGGGACGAGAAACGTGGATCAATGGTTGTCTGGTCGATCGGACGATTTTTTGGACCATCCCGGAGGACGGTGCCGGAGGACTTTGAAATATTTCGACGAGATTGGAGTTTTTCGCGATTTTCTCGAAAACCAGCGCGACGACCGCGGTCGAACCATCAGAGTAATACGTTCGCAATGGAACGAGAAACGTGGATCAATGGTTGTTTGGTCGATCGGACGATTTTTTGGACCTTCCCGGAGGACGGTGCCGGAGGACTTTGAAATCCGTCGGGACTTTGAAATATTTCGACGAGATTGGAGTTTTTCGCGATTTTCTCGAAAACCAGCGCGACGACCGCGGTCGAACCATCAGAGTAATACGTTCGCAATGGGACGAGAAACGTGGATCAATGGTTGTTTGGTCGATCGGACGATTTTTTCGGTGTTCTCGGACCACGGTGCCGGAGGACTTTGAAATCCGTCGGGACTTTGAAATATTTCGACGAGATTGGAGTTTTTCGCGATTTTCTCGAAAACCAGCGCGACGACCGCGGTCGAACCATCAGAGTAATACGTTCGCAATGGAACGAGAAACGTGGATCAATGGTTGTTTGGTCGATCGGACGATTTTTTGGACCATCCCGGAGGACGGTGCCGGAGGACTTTGAAATATTTCGACGAGATTGGAGTTTTTCGCGATTTTCTCGAAAACCAGCGCGACGACCGCGGTCGAACCATCAGAGTAATACGTTCGCAATGGAACGAGAAACGTGGATCAATGGTTGTTTGGTCGATCGGACGATTTTTTGGACCTTCCCGGAGGACGGTGCCGGAGGACTTTGAAATCCGTCGGGACTTTGAAATATTTCGACGAGATTGGAGTTTTTCGCGATTTTCTCGAAAACCAGCGCGACGACCGCGGTCGAACCATCAGAGTAATACGTTCGCAATGGGACGAGAAACGTGGATCAATGGTTGTTTGGTCGATCGGACGATTTTTTGGACCATCCCGGAGGACGGTGCCGGAGGACTTTGAAATATTTCGACGAGATTGGAGTTTTTCGCGATTTTCTCGAAAACCAGCGCGACGACCGCGGTCGAACCATCAGAGTAATACGTTCGCAATGGGACGAGAAACGTGGATCAATGGTTGTTTGGTCGATCGGACGATTTTTTGGACCTTCCCGGAGGACGGTGCCGGAGGACTTTGAAATCCGTCGGGACTTTGAAATATTTCGACGAGATTGGAGTTTTTCGCGATTTTCTCGAAAACCAGCGCGACGACCGCGGTCGAACCATCAGAGTAATACGTTCGCAATGGGACGAGAAACGTGGATCAATGGTTGTTTGGTCGATCGGACGATTTTTTCGGTGTTCTCGGACCACGGTGCCGGAGGACTTTGAAATCCGTCGGGACTTTGAAATATTTCGACGAGATTGGAGTTTTTCTCGATTTTCTCGAAAACCAGCGCGACGACCGCGGTCGAACCATCAGAGTAATACGTTCGCAATGGAACGAGAAACGTGGATCAATGGTTGTTTGGTCGATCGGACGATTTTTTGGACCATCCCGGAGGACGGTGCTGGAGGACTTTGAAATATTTCGACGAGATTGGAGTTTTTCGCGATTTTCTCGAAAACCAGCGCGACGACCGCGGTCGAACCATCAGAGTAATACGTTCGCAATGGAACGAGAAACGTGGATCAATGGTTGTTTGGTCGATCGGACGATTTTTTGGACCTTCCCGGAGGACGGTGCCGGAGGACTTTGAAATCCGTCGGGACTTTGAAATATTTCGACGAGATTGGAGTTTTTCGCGATTTTCTCGAAAACCAGCGCGACGACCGCGGTCGAACCATCAGAGTAATACGTTCGCAATGGGACGAGAAACGTGGATCAATGGTTGTCTGGTCGATCGGACGATTTTTTGGACCATCCCGGAGGACGGTGCCGGAGGACTTTGAAATATTTCGACGAGATTGGAGTTTTTCGCGATTTTCTCGAAAACCAGCGCGACGACCGCGGTCGAACCATCAGAGTAATACGTTCGCAATGGGACGAGAAACGTGGATCAATGGTTGTTTGGTCGATCGGACGATTTTTTGGACCTTCCCGGAGGACGGTGCCGGAGGACTTTGAAATCCGTCGGGACTTTGAAATATTTCGACGAGATTGGAGTTTTTCGCGATTTTCTCGAAAACCAGCGCGACGACCGCGGTCGAACCATCAGAGTAATACGTTCGCAATGGGACGAGAAACGTGGATCAATGGTTGTCTGGTCGATCGGACGATTTTTTGGACCATCCCGGAGGACGGTGCCGGAGGACTTTGAAATATTTCGACGAGATTGGAGTTTTTCGCGATTTTCTCGAAAACCAGCGCGACGACCGCGGTCGAACCATCAGAGTAATACGTTCGCAATGGAACGAGAAACGTGGATCAATGGTTGTTTGGTCGATCGGACGATTTTTTGGACCTTCCCGGAGGACGGTGCCGGAGGACTTTGAAATCCGTCGGGACTTTGAAATATTTCGACGAGATTGGAGTTTTTCGCGATTTTCTCGAAAACCAGCGCGACGACCGCGGTCGAACCATCAGAGTAATACGTTCGCAATGGGACGAGAAACGTGGATCAATGGTTGTTTGGTCGATCGGACGATTTTTTCGGTGTTCTCGGACCACGGTGCCGGAGGACTTTGAAATCCGTCGGGACTTTGAAATATTTCGACGAGATTGGAGTTTTTCGCGATTTTCTCGAAAACCAGCGCGACGACCGCGGTCGAACCATCAGAGTAATACGTTCGCAATGGAACGAGAAACGTGGATCAATGGTTGTTTGGTCGATCGGACGATTTTTTGGACCATCCCGGAGGACGGTGCCGGAGGACTTTGAAATATTTCGACGAGATTGGAGTTTTTCGCGATTTTCTCGAAAACCAGCGCGACGACCGCGGTCGAACCATCAGAGTAATACGTTCGCAATGGAACGAGAAACGTGGATCAATGGTTGTTTGGTCGATCGGACGATTTTTTGGACCTTCCCGGAGGACGGTGCCGGAGGACTTTGAAATCCGTCGGGACTTTGAAATATTTCGACGAGATTGGAGTTTTTCGCGATTTTCTCGAAAACCAGCGCGACGACCGCGGTCGAACCATCAGAGTAATACGTTCGCAATGGGACGAGAAACGTGGATCAATGGTTGTCTGGTCGATCGGACGATTTTTTGGACCATCCCGGAGGACGGTGCCGGAGGACTTTGAAATATTTCGACGAGATTGGAGTTTTTCGCGATTTTCTCGAAAACCAGCGCGACGACCGCGGTCGAACCATCAGAGTAATACGTTCGCAATGGGACGAGAAACGTGGATCAATGGTTGTTTGGTCGATCGGACGATTTTTTGGACCTTCCCGGAGGACGGTGCCGGAGGACTTTGAAATCCGTCGGGACTTTGAAATATTTCGACGAGATTGGAGTTTTTCGCGATTTTCTCGAAAACCAGCGCGACGACCGCGGTCGAACCATCAGAGTAATACGTTCGCAATGGGACGAGAAACGTGGATCAATGGTTGTCTGGTCGATCGGACGATTTTTTGGACCATCCCGGAGGACGGTGCCGGAGGACTTTGAAATATTTCGACGAGATTGGAGTTTTTCGCGATTTTCTCGAAAACCAGCGCGACGACCGCGGTCGAACCATCAGAGTAATACGTTCGCAATGGAACGAGAAACGTGGATCAATGGTTGTTTGGTCGATCGGACGATTTTTTGGACCTTCCCGGAGGACGGTGCCGGAGGACTTTGAAATCCGTCGGGACTTTGAAATATTTCGACGAGATTGGAGTTTTTCGCGATTTTCTCGAAAACCAGCGCGACGACCGCGGTCGAACCATCAGAGTAATACGTTCGCAATGGGACGAGAAACGTGGATCAATGGTTGTTTGGTCGATCGGACGATTTTTTCGGTGTTCTCGGACCACGGTGCCGGAGGACTTTGAAATCCGTCGGGACTTTGAAATATTTCGACGAGATTGGAGTTTTTCGCGATTTTCTCGAAAACCAGCGCGACGACCGCGGTCGAACCATCAGAGTAATACGTTCGCAATGGAACGAGAAACGTGGATCAATGGTTGTTTGGTCGATCGGACGATTTTTTGGACCTTCCCGGAGGACGGTGCCGGAGGACTTTGAAATCCGTCGGGACTTTGAAATATTTCGACGAGATTGGAGTTTTTCGCGATTTTCTCGAAAACCAGCGCGACGACCGCGGTCGAACCATTATTATTATTATTATTATTATTATATGTCTTTATTTCACCATTACAATTAAGATTACAATGGCGAGTAGGCGAGGTTCAGCATTAACTGCTGCTCTACAACCTAACCTAAAAAGCCGTTGGGAGGTAAGAAAAAGGTAAGAAAACAAAATAAAATAGTATAAAATACAATAAAATAAAATAAGATAAAAAATAAAATAAAATAAGCGAAACTAAGAATAAGATAAGAATAAGAATAAGCAAATTACATAGGAAACCTCGAGAGGATGAAAGACCGAGCACTAGGTTTAAATGAGGCAAACGACGACAGAGAACGTATATTAGAAGGAATGGAGTTATAATAATAGGAAGATATGTAGGAGAAGGACGCAGTGAATTTACAAGAGCGGTGGTGAGGCACAGACAAATCAAAACAGCGTCTCGTTGACATAGAGCCGCTAGAGTGCATGGACAGATTGGAGCGAAGCAGTTCATACAGATACCTCGGCGTACCAGTTGCTAGAATTTTATAGACCAGACAGCAGAGATGGAAAATCCATCTCTGCTTCATCTTTAGCCAGCCAGAACGTTGGAAAGAAGGCGTTATGTGGTCGTACTTACGAACATTATAAGAGAAACGAAGACATGAGTTTTGTACACGCTGGACAACTGACAAGAGTGAAGAGGAGAGACACGGACCATACACTACATCAGCATAATCAAAGATGGAGATGATTAAGGCTTGACACAACAAGAGCTTCGTGCTAGTAGATAATATACGACGTGAGGGGTAAAGGGAACGCATGCGAGAGAAGGCAGATCGACACAACACAGCAACATGACGGTCAAAACACCAATGGGGATCAAAGGTCACACCTAAGTTTTTTAATACAGGTTGCACACCAAGAACAGAGGAACCAAAGGATATGTCGAACGAGGACAGGTTACTAAGGAAAAAAGGAGAACCAGCAACCAAGACAGTGGTTTTGGTGGGATTTAGCTGGAGACCGTGGGAGTCAGACCAGTGTATCAGTCGACGTAAATCTGCTTCAATTTCGGCTTTGGCTTGATCAGCACAGCTGGGATCAAAAACCTTGATAAGTTGGGTGTCATCCGCATACATATAAGTTTGACAATGATTACAAACAGCAGGCAAATCATACACATAAATGCTGAACAGAAGCGGACCTAGCACAGAGCCTTGCGGAACCCCACGAGAAGTCTGTCTAACAGACGAAGTTAGCGGTAGAGAGCGTTTGAGCACAACCTGCTGGGTGCGCGGTGAAAGATACGATTTAAGAAGTGACAGGGCACTAGACGACAGTCCAAGATAACCTAGCTTGGCACACAGCAAGTTGTGGTCAATTGTATCAAACGCCTTAGAAAAATCCAGAGACGTGATACAAGTTAAGCGACGCGAGTCAAACGCACGAAGTACAGTGTCCGAGATGTGGAGCAACGCAGTGCTCGTACTATGGCCTCTACGAAAGCCCGATTGGAAAGGCGGAATAGCACTGCAAGAGTCAAAGTACCTCAGCAGTTGAACAAAACAAAGTTTTTCAAGAACCTTAGACAGGAAAGGCGTAAGAGAAATAGGACGAAGAGAATCAAGGGTGGAGGGATTAGCTGACTTAGGAATAGGATAAACAAAAGAATGCTTCCAAGCAATAGGGAAGGACCCGGATAGGACAGCAGAATTGAAGATGTGTAGGAGAGAATCAAGACAATAAGGAACACAATTAAATATCATGATGCCAGAGATATCATAAGGGTTGGAGGAGGTAAGCTTTACGCCTTTGAAGATAGAGAAAAGATCGCCGAGTGAGAAAGGTGCAAAAGTAAAGCTAGAGGAAGAAGAGGACTCGTGCGCCTGGGATAAATAATAGGAAATAAGCTCGGGAGACGCAGAGGTAGAAGGTAGAGAATCAAGGAAGTGATTGTTAATTGCAGAGGGATCCGGAAAGGAATCAGGAACAGAGGAGGAATGTGATGGTTTGTGAAACCCAGCAGCAGAAAGAAAGTGCCAGAAGCTCTTAGAGGAGCCGAAGCGGGAGAGATTCTTGAAATATAGTCGCTTCTCCGTCCGAATAGAGGAATTAGCAAGGTTCCGAAGCGATTTGTAATAGTCCCAAGCAGCTGGCGCTCCAGATCTCCTATACTTCGTCAGTGCACGATTACGGAGGCTCATAAGTTTTTTGACAGTAGATGTGAGCCAAGGCATGGGAGTCTTCGAGACACGCATTAGACGTACCGGCGCGAACTGATCAAATAAAGCAGCAATTATCGAAGTAAACGCTTCAACTTTCGAGTCCACAGTATCCAGGTAGCGGATAGACTCCCAATTGACCTGCTCAGCAGCGATACGGAAGCGCTCAATAGGGATACTTTTTAGGTCTCGACTCAAAACGTAACGCTGACGCATACGTGACTTAGGAATATCAAAAAGCGCATAAATTAGACAATGATCACTAATGTGACTTATATCATATACACCCGTAGAGACCACATCTATATCCCTGCTGACCAAGATCAGGTCCAGCAAGGTTGAAGAAGTTTGTGTAATTCGGGTTGGCTCAGCAATGATTTGTTTTAGGGAAAGAATAGACATTATGCTATGTATGTAACGCAAATCGGAATTGCTAGTGTTATTGAAGTTGACATTAAAATCGCCTAGGCATAATATGCGATCGACATGGCAAGCAACATCCGTGAGAAAAAGTTCCAAATTCTGTAGAGACGTAATCGGACAGCTAGGTGGACGATAAACAGAAAGTATTGCCAGACGACTGTGATTAACACTTATAAGAACACCCGATACATCAAGTAAGCTGTTGGAAAAAAGGTTGTCGGAAAACGTGTTAAAGATACAAGAGCAATGAAAGTTACAGTTAATATACAGAGCCGTACCACCTCCACGAGAGAGAGAGTCAACGCACCGATCAGAACGAATAAGTATATATCCAGGTATAGAGAAAGACACGGAGTTATCCGTAGTACGCAGCCAGGTTTCACTAAGCGCTATAACATCGAAATTGTGATCATGCAAAAGATCAGTTAGGGCAGAAAAGTGAGAAGTCAGAGAACGAACATTTATATGCGCAACAGAGAGAGAACTAGAATTCGCACGTAGAATATCCGAGAGCGTAGAGGAGACAGTAGAGTTGACCATAGACGCAGCAGCAGGTGTCGAAATCTCCACCAAGTGAGAAGAAGAGGAGATAGATGAAATAGATGCCGTAGACCCCATAGAAGAAAAACTACGTAGATCACAGGAAGAGAGACCAGAGGAAGGACCAGTAGGTTGGCAGTTTTGACGGATCCCCAGTCATTGCTCCTTGTTGTTGAGATCCAATGGCAATGAGAAACGGGCGGTCTTCGAGGCATCATCTTTTTTTATGTAAGTGATACCACGCCTCATCCAAACATATTTAAAGTTGTGCTCCTTCGCCAACTTCTTCGCCTGTTTAAGAGTGTTGCGCTCACTGACCGTGGATCGTTCGTTAATATACACCAGCGTGCCCGGCCAGGTGGGGATAATTTCTCCAGCCCGTAAGTCTTTCTTAATACGCTTTTTCGAGATCCAGTCATCACGTATAAGTGTAGAGGTAAACCGAATAATAAGCGTCTTGAAGGCTGCGTTGGAGCTCTTGAGCCATATTGTAGAGGAGACATCTGACGGTGTAAAAGGCACCTTTATGGCCTCTGCAATTTTCGCGATCACATGGACCGGACCGTCGTTAGCATTACTGGGAATACCAGAGATGACCAGCTCATGATCCCTATTGGACTGCTCAATACGAGCTATTCTCCTAGTCACGTCCAGAAAAGGCGCAGGAGGAGAGACAGAAGCAGCGGCCCCAGATGTAGTAGCAATAGATTGCGATTGCTCGATGACTGTAAGACGTCGATCAAGAAGGTGCTGATCACTAGATAGGTTATCGACACGCGCAGCAATGTCAGAGACTGAAGAACGCAAGGTATTCACCGAGCTGGTACAAACATTCACCCGGGCAACTAAGTCCTCAAGAGTATTTAGTTTAGCCTTTATTTCCTGCAGGCAGGTATGAATATCCTTCAGATCCGGAGACAGAGGCACTTGAGAGGGTTGGGTGTACAGGCCTGGCGACTGTCCAGGAGAGGAATTAGAGCCCCCAATGTCGACCAGTGAGCTGCCAGTACTGGGCTGCATAGATATTGCACCATGGACTGATGCATACTGCGATGAGGTGGAACCAGGCACATTCACAATATTAGCGTCATTAACGTCACATCCACAACCTGTGCAAATACCCGATTTCGGCAAAAATTTTGAACACATGGGACATGAGCGAGCCATACCGATAAAGTCAATTTTCCACGAAAGTTTGTAAACAGAGACAATAGATGTCACTAATTACAGACAGTTGAATCCTTGTCAGTCACCGCGAAGCAACAGAAAAAAACCTCACAAAAACAGTAACGGCAATTCGCAGAGCTAGCCAAGGAAGGCAACGATGAACAAGAAGTGAGATAATCCAGTTAATACAGCGATTTACAGCACAGCACAGCAGACGCTAACAGATAAACACCGGATCCACACGAGCACAAGAGACCGAAGCGCAAAACTCAAGCAAAACTCAGTTAAAAGGCCGAAAAGTACAGAGAAAGATAAACACACAACCACTTGTCGAAACGACCTCTCGCGGAATCGTCAGAGTAATACGTTCGCAATGGGACGAGAAACGTGGATCAATGGTTGTTTGGTCGATCGGACGATTTTTTGGACCTTCCCGGAGGACGGTGCCGGAGGACTTTGAAATCCGTCGGGACTTTGAAATATTTCGACGAGATTGGAGTTTTTCGCGATTTTCTCGAAAACCAGCGCGACGACCGCGGTCGAACCATCAGAGTAATACGTTCGCAATGGAACGAGAAACGTGGATCAATGGTTGTTTGGTCGATCGGACGATTTTTT
>OX578061.1:19572700-19582700 GCA_951215215.1 Andrena trimmerana
AGTAGAGAAGGATTATATAACCAAGCGTTGCCGACTGTGTCATTAGCAAAGTCGGCAACGCCTTTTCCTTGCGAGATGAGCTCTTGCCATTTTTTTGTATCCCGTTTCTTAGTGGCCTTCCTCGCTTCTTCAACTTTGTCCATTGTGGTTGGCCAAGATAAGCCTAGAGAATTGGCATATTTCTCTATTAGGCCTTTTTGCTCGTCCAGTGCGCCTTGGACAGCATCATCTGGCGAGTTCATCATTTTAATCCCTCCGCGGATTACCGCGAGCTTTACTATGGTCTCCATTCGCTGGAGACCAATACCGCCGTGGCTACGATCGGTATAAATAATTCCATCCGTAGTGGATGGATGCAATTTTAAAATACTTTTGACCACCTGTTTAATTTCGTGGTCGAGCTCTTTGAGTATTGCCATTGGTGGGGGATTGGCCACGAGCTCGTACGTTATTTTCGGTAGAAGGTACATCCTGATTAATTCTACCTTTTGATGAGGTCTGAGCCTCATTCTCTTAATAGTGTTAGCGGCTTTCGCCACCACCTGTATTCCATCCCTGGTGGCCCTAAGGCCAAACCAAGGATCTAAGTTTATCCCCAGATATTTAACGGTTTCCTCCGGTTTAATCGTGGGAAGATCTTCGGATCCCAACTTTAGTTCGGGATCCTGGAGGAACCAGGTTTTAGATTTGGCAACAATTTCAACTGCTGCACATTTGGGTACGGATAATTCCATCCCAAGGCTTTTTAAATAGGCAGCTAGTTTTCCTAGTTGCCTCTCAGCTTCGCTCTTGTCCCTTCCCACCAGGACTAGGTCATCAGCGAAAGCCAACACGGCGACGTTAATCGCTCCGATCTCAACCCCTTTTGTCGACTGATTAATGTCGGCTATCACGGGATCGATAGCGGTGTTGAAAAGTAGAGGTGAAAGCGGGTCGCCCTGCTTGACACCTCTCTTTAGGGTGACTTGTAGAGTAGTCCCCTCTTTAATTTTAATGGAGGTTTCGCATTGGTCGTACATTGCGCTAATGAATGCCCTGACCGGCTTGGGCATTCCCTTACCGGCCAGTGAGGCATCCAGTGCTGCATGAGGAATCGTGTCGAAAGCTTTTGCAACGTCCACGATCGTTATTACTCCTCCTCTTCCTTTTTTCATTTCGGTAAATACCGATTTAAGGATGGCTATATTGTTCATACAGCCGCTCTCACTGACGAAACCTTTTTGGCGTTCAGATTGGTTAATATGATTTCTCAACCTGCTATCAATCATATTCGAAAGGAGTCTCCCCAATAAGGAGCCGATCGT
The DNA here is from genome assembly GCA_951215215.1 of Andrena trimmerana. Classification (NCBI taxonomy): domain Eukaryota; kingdom Metazoa; phylum Arthropoda; class Insecta; order Hymenoptera; family Andrenidae; genus Andrena; species Andrena trimmerana. The sequence goes on from OX578061.1 coordinate 19,574,005, forward strand.
GATCGGCCTCCAATTTTTGGGGTCTTTAGCGTCTTTACCGGTTTTCGGAATTAACGCGGTTCTGTTAGCACGGAGGTGTTTGGGAAAGTACCCTTTAAGCAAAATAAGGTTGAACAGCGCAGCCAAGACCTGCACTGTTCCTTTACCTTTTAAATGGACTTTCTTGATCCCATCGACTCCAGCTGCCGTGCCAGCCTTCATCCTTGCCATTCTTTTTATTATTTCACACGCCACGATTGGCGTCCACACCTCTTCGGTAGGGACGAGTCGTGCGTGGGCATTGGGCGGTGTCATTTCGACTCTAGTGGGTCCTGTGGTTCCCCACAGGGCCGTGTACATTTCTTTAATATTGTCGGCATCAGGATGAACGACGCCCTCTTCGTCGTTCTCCATCCGCTTTCCAGCCATCGCCAGGTCGGCCAGTTTTCTGGGGCATTTCTTGAAGGCCTCTTGGTACTTATAATACCAATATTTCCTTCGCCTTACACCATCACTGATTCGTCTCCCCTCATTGGTGGTTCGACTACCTCCTTTTCTATTTCTGGGGATACTTCGTTTCTCGCTGCTCTCCCCGTTGAGCAAGGCTTTTACAAAGTCCCCCATTATTTCATCCACTTGGGATGCATTGGAGGCGTCTTCTTGCGCCAACCTTTTAATGCGAGCTAGTAGGTCGCTCCATTCGGCAGCATCAGTATTGCTGGCGGTGATTTCCTGTTTCAGCTGCTCCTTCCAGCTGAAATCTTCCTCAATTGCGGAGAGACTACTATTTGCCCCGACCATTGGGTTGGTATCCTCCTCTTGGGAGGGACCAGCCATCAGGTCTTGAGGATGCACTTCCTCTTCAACCGAGAGGGATTCCGGTTCCGATTCCGCACTGGAATCTTCTGCATTAATTGTTTCCACTATGAGTGGTCTGATTTGGCGTCGCTTATCGCTTATTTGCTTAAGCGTTTTGCCTGGGAAGTGCTCCCTCATTAGCACATTTATTTGTGTCCGACCATAAAATCTAGCTTCGAGTTGTCGGAGGAGAGTGGTTTCTTCCTCCGTCCACACCGAAGCTTTGGCCCCTTTCTTTTTTGGGGTGCGGTTTATCCCCAATGCCTCTACGCGCTTACGGTTTCGCAACGCCGGGTGCCTGATCCTTTCATGCGTTGAAAGGCCTCTTTGTGTATCAAACGAGTTGGCGCACTTTTCACATTTAAACCGTTTGATGGTATCAGTTATGGGACCTTTACATTTTGGTATGTGGCATTTTAGTGCGTGTACCTTCGGAAAGGTTTTTTGGCATTTTCCACATAACCACTGTACCTTTATTGCCGCATGATGCTCATCAACATGCCTTTTAAAATCGCCTTCGTTGAGGAATTGCATGTCACGATTTCCGACCAAGCATCCCGCACACTGGATGGGACCGTCCAGTGGAAGGCTGACCTCCTGCAACACATCTATCTCATCGCCATGGACATTGCCTAAGTCGTCATATTCGGTCCCCTCATGTTGAGCGGACAAGTCCGCCACTGAAGACCCGGGACCTTGGGCTTCAGTGTCCGAGGCTTCGTTAAAACTGTCTTCTAACATTGAAAATAGTCATTTTGATGCCGGGTGCATAATTCCATTCCATTCCATTTCGTTACCTTTTGATAGCCAGTTCGTCATAGATTCCTCCCAACACCCAATACGCTATGATATGCGAGGCCCTCTACTCGCTTACTCATCGCCCGTCCAGCCTCTAGTTCCATCAGCACTGTTTTGTGCAATGCTAGATTTCACAAGTGCTGGCGGCGTGTTGCTTTGCCGCTGTAATATTCAAGTCCCAGCGGCGTATTGCTTAGCCGTGGTGAAAATCCGCCCCAGACGGCTGTATAGCCGGATGTATAAAATCGATTAACGTGAATTTGGGGCCTTTCCTGTAAACAGGATAAGGCCCCAACTGCTAACGACTTTTATCTGACAAGACTTCGTCTTGTTATATTTACACCTCTCATTTCTTCTTTGATTGCTCTTAGAGCTATTACTTCGTGCCGAATTATATGGCTACGATTTTTTTGCCATGCACCACCAGGCATTGATCTTAAATGAAGCACGTATGTGCTCTGTAGTATTAATCGCCTCGCATAGCGAGCGCATTGGGATCTCAAGAGAGGCGCGTTCTGCCCGCATTTTGCGGGTTTCGACCGCAGCCTCCCGTCGTGTGAGGATTCTGCATACCCACGTCTGGGTATCCCGGCGTAGTCCCGCTTGGAGGTACCTCCCACGACTAAGGACGCCAGAGGCTATGTATTCGCATACGTCCCTTGCAACTATGCCCTAGCACCCCGCGGCTTGACTCGAGGCCAACCACGCATATGGGACATGCTAGAGACCTCACCCAAGTCTGCAGGTTACTTGGGGCAGCCAGTACTTCGGCTGCCTTAAGGAGTGCCCCGCCGCGCAACTCAGAGCTTCAAGGGGGCTCACTCCTCACGCCTAAGGGGGCCGTTCGGCCGCACCTCTTAGGGGGGAGTGTAGCCGCACCACTTGAGCCTTGAGCCGGGCGCTAACTCCTGGTTAAGAGAGTCATAGTTACTCCCGCCGTTTACCCGCGCTTTTTTGAATTTCTTCACGTTGACATTCAGAGCACTGGGCAGAAATCACATTGCGTCAACACCCTCGGGGGCCATCGCAATGCTTTGTTTTAATTAGACAGTCGGATTCCCCTAGTCCGTGCCAGTTCTGAGCTGAGCGTTGAATGGCGGCCGAAGAGGACGACCACGACGGTGAAACCGACACGGAAGCCTCGCAGCAAGGAAGATCCGCGGGAGGCGATGGCACGGGACCGAGCTCGGATCCCGGATGCGAGACCGAAATCCCGACCGTTCACCTCACCCAGGCCCGGCTCGTCAACCAAACCCGTTTCCCAACCAAGCCCGACACGCCCCGCTCCTCAGAGCCAATCCTTATTCCGAAGTTACGGATCCAATTTGCCGACTTCCCTTACCTACATTAATCTATCGACTAGAGGCTCTTTACCTTGGAGACCTGCTGCGGATATGGGTACGAACCGGCGCGACACCTCCACGTGGCCCTCTCCTGGATTTTCAAGGTCCGAGGGGAAGATCCGGACACCGCCGCAACTGCGGTGCTCTTCGCGTTCCAAACCCTATCTCCCTGCTAGAGGTTTCCAGGGAACTCGAACGCTTATACAGAAAAGAAAACTCTTCCCGGATCTCCCGACGGCGTCTCCAGGTCATTTTGGGTTACCCCGACGAACACTCTTACGAGGGCCCGAATGGTTTGCGGTTCCGCTACCGGGTTCCGGAATAGGAACCGGATTCCCTTTCGCCCAACGGGTGTGTGTCTCTCAAAAAAAACTCTGTTTTAGGACACCACATCTGCATAGGATTTCTCTTAGGGCTTAGGATCGACTGACTCGTGTGCAACGGCTGTTCACACGAAACCCTTCTCCACGTCAGTCCTCCAGGGCCTCGCTGGAGTATTTGCTACTACCACCAAGATCTGCACCGACGGTGGCTCCAGGCAGGCTCACGCCCAGACCCTTCTGCGCACACCGCCGCGACCCTCCTACTCGTCAGGGCTTCATGGAGGACGGTCACCCGCGAGCGGGTGGCACGTCCCTCCCCACTTGCCGCTGACGGCGGAGTATAGGCGCGACGCTTCAGCGCCATCCATTTTCAGGGCTAGTTGCTTCGGCAGGTGAGTTGTTACACACTCCTTAGCGGATTCCGACTTCCATGGCCACCGTCCTGCTGTCTTAAGCAACCAACGCCTTTCATGGTATCCCATAAGCGTCGACTTAGGCGCCTTAACTCTGCGTTTGGTTCATCCCACAGCGCCAGTTCTGCTTACCAAAATTGGCCCACTTGGCACTCTGATTCAATATAATCTCGTGGCTTCATGATCCAAGCAAGCCAGAGATCTCACCCATTTAAAGTTTGAGAATAGGTTGAGGTCGTTTCGGCCCCAAGGCCTCTAATCATTCGCTTTACCAGATGAAACTCGCACACGTTCGCGTAGGAACGAGCGAGTGCCAGCTATCCTGAGGGAAACTTCGGAGGGAACCAGCTACTAGATGGTTCGATTAGTCTTTCGCCCCTATACCCAGTTCCGACGATCGATTTGCACGTCAGAATCGCTACGGACCTCCATCAGGGTTTCCCCTGACTTCGTCCTGACCAGGCATAGTTCACCATCTTTCGGGTCCCAACGTGTACGCTCTAGGTGCGCCTCTTCTCGCAATGAGAACGAGACGCCCCGGGAGTGCGAGGCCGCATCGTAACGCGGCCGATCCTCCCTCGGTCGACGCATAGGTCGACCTTCACTTTCATTCCGCCTTTAGGTTTCTTTCTCCCAATGACTCGCGCACATGTTAGACTCCTTGGTCCGTGTTTCAAGACGGGTCCTGAGAGTACCCAAAGCAGTAGCGTCGCCGACCGGTAATTCGAAGCTTGGCGGCCCAGTCCAAGGACACCGCCTGCTAACAGCTGGCCAGGCCCGGGGACGGCACTAGGTCCGTGCCTCCGGGTAAGAACTGACCGGGCTTGCGGCGGGCCTGACGCACACACATTCGAAAATGGATTGGTTGCGGCCCGATACCGTCTCAGAGTACCGTCGCGCAGCCGGCCGGGCGGCCGAGGGTCTGTCGCGTGCTCTGGGAGCAACGAAACAGGCAACCGCTCGGGCCGTAGACCGACACGCAACGGGTCGCGACGTTCTACTAGGGGAGAAGTGCACGACTACGTGGCCGGAACATTCGCCGCCGGTGGTGTACCCTCGCTAATGGAACCACGAAGGTCCACCCGGAGTATCGCGCACCGACGGGAGCCAGCCTCGTCGACGATGAATCTCCCCATTCGATCTTTTGGGTTTCTCAGGTTTACCCCTGAACGGTTTCACGTACTCTTGAACTCTCTCTTCAAAGTTCTTTTCAACTTTCCCTCACGGTACTTGTTCGCTATCGGTCTCGTGGTTGTATTTAGCCTTAGATGGAGTTTACCATCCACTTAGGGTTGCACTCTCAAGCAACCCGACTCTATGGAGAGATCCTCCCGAAACGCGTACCGGTCGCTACGGGCCTGGCACCCTCTCCGGGTAAGTGGCCCCATTCAAGATGGACTTGGACGCGGTGCGACGTCACGGGATAAACGGATCCTCCTGAACACTACAATTCCCTGCGGCGGAACCGCGGGATTCAGTGCTGGGCTAATTCCTGTTCGCTCGCCGCTACTAAGGAAATCCTTGTTAGTTTATTTTCCTCCGCTTAGTAATATGCTTAAATTCAGCGGGTAATCTCGCCTACTCTGAGGTCGTCAATCGTTGTTTTATATATAAAACAAATTATGTTCCACAAGAGAAAAAAGGCAGAGACCGCGAAGTAGAGAGAAGATATTTTTGGAGAAGCGCGCGCGTGCCTCCGATATTATAAATCGTGCTCCCTCTTTTTGGATATTGTACATGTCGAACGGGTCTCCCGGCGGGAGTACGGGGTGGTGTGCGCGTAGTGCGTTGACACAGACGACGGGGCCGGGCCGTACGAGAAGCTGGGCTGAAGAATAAAAGGAGAAGAACGATATACACAAAACTTCTCCAGATTCTTTCTCTTCCCTTGCTCGCTCGCAGTTTCCCATGCGCACCGCGCATATTCGGCATCACGCCACGCACATACATCTTCTTTTTCCCCGTACACATCCCGGCTCGTAGCCGGACCCGACGACGGATCGATGTGTGATCGATATTATTCTCTTGTATCCAGAGGTGCCATCGCACGATTTTTTCAGAGAAAAGGTATATTTGAACTCTCCTCTTCTCCTCTAATCTAGAGAGAATTAGAAGGAGCCCCCCCTCTTCCGATTCATTTTCGCCACGCCAAAGTGTCTTTTCGTCGCGCATCCTCGATCCGATCCGGGAGGAGACTCGCGCGGAACGACCACCGGTTTTTACTTTAACGTCCGTCCGCTATTATTAGCTTTGAGATTCCGCTATCCCTTTCATCACGCCTCGAGCAGTGACTCGCAGCAGAGGGAACATTGTGGAAAAATAAGCTTTTCCGTGGACTGGACGACCGGTGAGATCCGCGGTCTCGGATACGATCGACCAACAACGCGACAAAGACACATGGGGCGATCGGGGAGACTAATCTTCTTCCATTCTACGAAGGAGAGTCTTGCACACCTTTCGCGGCATCGGCGCCTTTCGGTTCGTCAAAGTTCAAATTCGCGCAGCCGCGCCAACCAGGATTCTGGGGTACAGAAACGTTTTAAACGACGCGTGGAGCAATCACGCTTCTCATCGGATGTTTGGCACGAACACTCTTGTGTGTCGACGGAACGTGGCCATAGGGAGGGAACGAATAGGGGCTAGGCGAGGACACGCGCAACGACGGGGAAATACATCGACCCGATCCTGTTGCAGAGTGGTTTCTTTTTATTCATCATCCCGCACAGCGCCACCATTCATGTACACCATCATATCCCTGGATCTTCACGGCGTCCCGAAGAACGAGTGTCGGTGCCCTCGATGTATCGATCGAGACTGTTCTCTCTCACTTGTCAACGACGACCCTCTTTTTAAAATCCCTAGGGGCCGCGTGAACGCGACGATATAGATCAGCGCACATATGCCCGCGCACTCCGCGCTCTTTCTCTATCTCTCTATCTCTCTATCTCTCTCGGCTCTCTCTTTCTCGGGACAAATTTTTCATTTCAGGCGACGTCGGTAGCACGGTAAAAGATCTCGCGCGGGACGTGAAGGCGAATTCTACAACACCAGTGCGAGCGGAGAGGCCGCTGTGTGTGATCCAGGGAGCGGTGCAGCACACGGGCGGTCGTTGTAAAACAACGACGCACAACGCCGTGAAAGCACGCACGCGAGTCCCCGCGCGATCATTCATCACATTCGCTTCTCTCTTTCTGGTTCTCGCACGGGAGAGAGTACACGCTTCACGATTCTCACGCGAGCCGTTGCAAACGCCGACGAACGGCCCAACTTTCGCTCGTACGTCGCGTATCTCGCGTGTATCATCGACCCGACTCCGAAACGCGTTACATCGTCGGAAACGGCGAGACGGCGAGGATGTGATACGCAGAACCGACGCAAGCAGTCTTTTGTACGTGATAACGACCCTCAGCCAGGCGTGGTCCAGGAATTGTATCCGTGGACCGCAATGTGCGTTCGAAATGTCGATGTTCATGTGTCCTGCAGTTCACACGTTGACGCGCAATTAGCTGCGTTCTTCATCGACCCACGAGCCAAGTGATCCACCGTTCAGGGTAATCGTGTTATTAAATATGTTCGTTATTATCTTTGGTTCTCGGTTCGGATGAAGCCGAGGCCCGTGCGCCTCCAACCAGCGCGCGAAGGAGGTCCAGGCGTCGCCAGCGTTGACGACACTGTGTGTGATTTTTGTCCAGGACGGGAACACCGTCGAAGCGTACCGCGGAAACACCGCGGACGCGACCGACGGCCGAGCGTACATATTCATTTAAAAACCTTCGAGATACACGGCTTGGTACGAGAACCGTAACCGCGTACTCGGGGCGGGGATCATCGACCACCGCACGCGGCAGCATCCTCTGCTTATTACACGCTCTCTTTATCGTCGCCGTCCCCCGAAAGCGGACGCACGGCCGGCTTCGATCGGTCCAATCGGACTTTCGCTATCGAAGCTTCACAGCCGGTCCCTTTTTTTGGCTATCGGGGCGCGCGATTAAGCGAGCGATACTCGGGATGCACGTCGACGCGGATGGATGGTGCGAGCCGCCGCCCTAGGTTACCCGGATCCTCTCCGAGGAGAGTGTCCGTCACAGGACTTTTCGGAGAGCGCGACCAAAATTGAGGGGAAGCGGGATGCGAGTGGAAGAAGCGTCTCGTCGAGAGTGAGAGTGAGAGAAACGTCGCGAAGCCGAGGCTTCGACGGCGGCTCGTTCCTCTGCTCTCTGTCTTCTCGCGCGCTTTACTTAACACACTCGGGGCGCTTCTTGTGTGTTTTCGTCCCTGTATTGGATGATCGCACGTGACTCTCTCTCTCTCTCCTTTCTCGATACGAGCCTATGCAGGCTCGCGCAGACAACACGCGCAGACACGGGGTGCCGTATATAATAACGGCACGCGCCTCCGATAAGAGGTGAACGCGAATCGACGAGGCGGCGGGTTACCGGAGAGGACAATCGCAACGACGGGTCTTGTTTTTCCCGATCCAGTTAACGACTGGCCCTCTACGCGAAACCTCGCGCGAGCGCTCTCGTGATTGCGTTCGTATTATTATCGTCCCGTTCTCAAATAGGGGGCTGCTCTCTCTCGCGTCTGGCGGTCTGGCGCGCTTGCTTGCTCTTTGCGCTTCGCCGATGGCAGCGGACGGGAGCGTCGCGGTGAGAAACCAGGTTCTCCGTCTGTAGCGACCTCCGCACGTAAGCCGTGCCACGGCGGTGCTAAATGCATTCGCATTTCGTTTTTGGTATCTGTTTAAATGCATTCGCATTTAGTTTTTGGTATCTGTTTAAATGCATTCTCGCATTTAGTTTTTGGTATCTGTTCAAATGCATTCGCATTTAAGTTTTTGGTATCTGTTCATATAAATGCATTCGCATTTATATATTATTGTGTTTTTGCACAGTTACGTTTTTTTTTTTTTTTTCAAGCTTTCAGCTTTTTGCTCTTTGAGCCTTGTTAATGATCCTTCCGCAGGTTCACCTACGGAAACC
>OX578061.1:19585200-19587700 GCA_951215215.1 Andrena trimmerana
ATTCACGCTGGTCATGTACGTAATAGCGCGGACAAGTGCATGCTGGGCAAACGGGAAAGCGCGAATCGTGCCATGCTGGTCATAACGAGTTGGCACGTAATGTGCGCGCCAGGCATATCGAGATCTGACACCTCTTGGGTTTGTATCTACTTTCTCCCTCTTTCAAAGTTCGAACTTTTAGTTCGATACTTTATATGTACCCGACGCTAGCCTTCCTTAGCGTTTTGTTAAGTTTAAATCGTCCATCTGCGTGGATAAAGAGTTGAATGCATGAGGTCGTACAAGCATACAAAGAATTGCATACGAGTCACCAACGTCACTTTTGGACGCTCACCACATAAGGGCCATTCGGTCTTGGACACCGACCCGTGGTAATGCTGTGTGGAGAAATCCGAAACGCAACACGGAAAGAACAGTCGAGACAGAATCTCGAGGAGCGGTAACTGCTTCTCAACCGAGGTCATAGAATAGCCACGCGCCCAACGCTGTTCCGACCGAGACGCTCGGACGGTCGCTCTCCCTTATAGATACCGAACGGCCGGCCGGAACGCCGGCGCCGCCGTACCTTAAGCACGGGCGCTTATGGGTGTAAACCGCCGCTACAACAGGCCGTTCGCCCGGCACGTTGGGACTTAGCCGCGGAGAGCGTCGGAGACAAGAGTAAACCGACTAAATGAATTATTTTAAACAATCGCCGCGAACATTACCACGATATATATCAACTGCAAAACGACATTCGAAAATAATTTCTCGGGACTTTGAAATATTTCGACGAGATTGGAGTTTTTCGCGATTTTCTCGAAAACCAGCGCGACGACCGCGGTCGAACCATCAGAGTAATACGTTCGCAATGGAACGAGAAACGTGGATCAATGGTTGTTTGGTCGATCGGACGATTTTTTGGACCTTCCCGGAGGACGGTGCCGGAGGACTTTGAAATCCGTCGGGACTGAAATATTTCGACGAGATTGGAGTTTTTCGCGATTTTCTCGAAAACCAGCGCGACGACCGCGGTCGAACCATCAGAGTAATACGTTCGCAATGGGACGAGAAACGTGGATCAATGGTTGTTTGGTCGATCGGACGATTTTTTCGGTGTTCTCGGACCACGGTGCCGGAGGACTTTGAAATCCGTCGGGACTTTGAAATATTTCGACGAGATTGGAGTTTTTCGCGATTTTCTCGAAAACCAGCGCGACGACCGCGGTCGAACCATCAGAGTAATACGTTCGCAATGGAACGAGAAACGTGGATCAATGGTTGTTTGGTCGATCGGACGATTTTTTGGACCTTCCCGGAGGACGGTGCCGGAGGACTTTGAAATCCGTCGGGACTTTGAAATATTTCGACGAGATTGGAGTTTTTCGCGATTTTCTCGAAAACCAGCGCGACGACCGCGGTCGAACCATCAGAGTAATACGTTCGCAATGGGACGAGAAACGTGGATCAATGGTTGTTTGGTCGATCGGACGATTTTTTCGGTGTTCTCGGACCACGGTGCCGGAGGACTTTGAAATCCGTCGGGACTTTGAAATATTTCGACGAGATTGGAGTTTTTCGCGATTTTCTCGAAAACCAGCGCGACGACCGCGGTCGAACCATCAGAGTAATACGTTCGCAATGGAACGAGAAACGTGGATCAATGGTTGTTTGGTCGATCGGACGATTTTTTGGACCATCCCGGAGGACGGTGCCGGAGGACTTTGAAATATTTCGACGAGATTGGAGTTTTTCGCGATTTTCTCGAAAACCAGCGCGACGACCGCGGTCGAACCATCAGAGTAATACGTTCGCAATGGAACGAGAAACGTGGATCAATGGTTGTTTGGTCGATCGGACGATTTTTTGGACCATCCCGGAGGACGGTGCCGGAGGACTTTGAAATATTTCGACGAGATTGGAGTTTTTCGCGATTTTCTCGAAAACCAGCGCGACGACCGCGGTCGAACCATCAGAGTAATACGTTCGCAATGGAACGAGAAACGTGGATCAATGGTTGTTTGGTCGATCGGACGATTTTTTGGACCTTCCCGGAGGACGGTGCCGGAGGACTTTGAAATCCGTCGGGACTTTGAAATATTTCGACGAGATTGGAGTTTTTCGCGATTTTCTCGAAAACCAGCGCGACGACCGCGGTCGAACCATCAGAGTAATACGTTCGCAATGGAACGAGAAACGTGGATCAATGGTTGTTTGGTCGATCGGACGATTTTTTGGACCTTCCCGGAGGACGGTGCCGGAGGACTTTGAAATCCGTCGGGACTTTGAAATATTTCGACGAGATTGGAGTTTTTCGCGATTTTCTCGAAAACCAGCGCGACGACCGCGGTCGAACCATCAGAGTAATACGTTCGCAATGGGACGAGAAACGTGGATCAATGGTTGTTTGGTCGATCGGACGATTTTTTCTGTGTTCTCGGACCACGGTGCCGGAGGACTTTGAAATCCGTCGGGACTTTGAAATATTTCGACGAGATTGGAGTTTTTCGCGATTTTCTCG
>OX578061.1:19602700-19607700 GCA_951215215.1 Andrena trimmerana
AACGCCGGCGCCGCCGTACCTTAAGCACGGGCGCTTATGGGTGTAAACCGCCGCTACAACAGGCCGTTCGCCCGGCACGTTGGGACTTAGCCGCGGAGAGCGTCGGAGACAAGAGTAAACCGACTAAATGAATTATTTTAAACAATCGCCGCGAACATTACCACGATATATATCAACTGCAAAACGACATTCGAAAATAATTTCTCGGGACTTTGAAATATTTCGACGAGATTGGAGTTTTTCGCGATTTTCTCGAAAACCAGCGCGACGACCGCGGTCGAACCATCAGAGTAATACGTTCGCAATGGAACGAGAAACGTGGATCAATGGTTGTTTGGTCGATCGGACGATTTTTTGGACCTTCCCGGAGGACGGTGCCGGAGGACTTTGAAATCCGTCGGGACTTTGAAATATTTCGACGAGATTGGAGTTTTTCGCGATTTTCTCGAAAACCAGCGCGACGACCGCGGTCGAACCATCAGAGTAATACGTTCGCAATGGGACGAGAAACGTGGATCAATGGTTGTTTGGTCGATCGGACGATTTTTTCGGTGTTCTCGGACCACGGTGCCGGAGGACTTTGAAATCCGTCGGGACTTTGAAATATTTCGACGAGATTGGAGTTTTTCGCGATTTTCTCGAAAACCAGCGCGACGACCGCGGTCGAACCATCAGAGTAATACGTTCGCAATGGAACGAGAAACGTGGATCAATGGTTGTTTGGTCGATCGGACGATTTTTTGGACCTTCCCGGAGGACGGTGCCGGAGGACTTTGAAATCCGTCGGGACTTTGAAATATTTCGACGAGATTGGAGTTTTTCGCGATTTTCTCGAAAACCAGCGCGACGATCGCGGTCGAACCATCAGAGTAATACGTTCGCAATGGGACGAGAAACGTGGATCAATGGTTGTTTGGTCGATCGGACGATTTTTTCGGTGTTCTCGGACCACGGTGCCGGAGGACTTTGAAATCCGTCGGGACTTTGAAATATATCGACGAGATTGGAGTTTTTCGCGATTTTCTCGAAAACCAGCGCGACGACCGCGGTCGAACCATCAGAGTAATACGTTCGCAATGGAACGAGAAACGTGGATCAATGGTTGTTTGGTCGATCGGACGATTTTTTGGACCATCCCGGAGGACGGTGCCGGAGGACTTTGAAATATTTCGACGAGATTGGAGTTTTTCGCGATTTTCTCGAAAACCAGCGCGACGACCGCGGTCGAACCATCAGAGTAATACGTTCGCAATGGAACGAGAAACGTGGATCAATGGTTGTTTGGTCGATCGGACGATTTTTTGGACCTTCCCGGAGGACGGTGCCGGAGGACTTTGAAATCCGTCGGGACTTTGAAATATTTCGACGAGATTGGAGTTTTTCGTGATTTTCTCGAAAACCAGCGCGACGACCGCGGTCGAACCATCAGAGTAATACGTTCGCAATGGGACGAGAAACGTGGATCAATGGTTGTTTGGTCGATCGGACGATTTTTTGGACCATCCCGGAGGACGGTGCCGGAGGACTTTGAAATATTTCGACGAGATTGGAGTTTTTCGCGATTTTCTCGAAAACCAGCGCGACGACCGCGGTCGAACCATCAGAGTAATACGTTCGCAATGGGACGAGAAACGTGGATCAATGGTTGTTTGGTCGATCGGACGATTTTTTGGACCTTCCCGGAGGACGGTGCCGGAGGACTTTGAAATCCGTCGGGACTTTGAAATATTTCGACGAGATTGGAGTTTTTCGCGATTTTCTCGAAAACCAGCGCGACGACCGCGGTCGAACCATCAGAGTAATACGTTCGCAATGGAACGAGAAACGTGGATCAATGGTTGTTTGGTCGATCGGACGATTTTTTGGACTTTCCCGGAGGACGGTGCCGGAGGACTTTGAAATCCGTCGGGACTTTGAAATATTTCGACGAGATTGGAGTTTTTCGCGATTTTCTCGAAAACCAGCGCGACGACCGCGGTCGAACCATCAGAGTAATACGTTCGCAATGGGACGAGAAACGTGGATCAATGGTTGTTTGGTCGATCGGACGATTTTTTCGGTGTTCTCGGACCACGGTGCCGGAGGACTTTGAAATCCGTCGGGACTTTGAAATATTTCGACGAGATTGGAGTTTTTCGCGATTTTCTCGAAAACCAGCGCGACGACCGCGGTCGAACCATCAGAGTAATACGTTCGCAATGGGACGAGAAACGTGGATCAATGGTTGTCTGGTCGATCGGACGATTTTTTGGACCATCCCGGAGGACGGTGCCGGAGGACTTTGAAATATTTCGACGAGATTGGAGTTTTTCGCGATTTTCTCGAAAACCAGCGCGACGACCGCGGTCGAACCATCAGAGTAATACGTTCGCAATGGAACGAGAAACGTGGATCAATGGTTGTTTGGTCGATCGGACGATTTTTTGGACCTTCCCGGAGGACGGTGCCGGAGGACTTTGAAATCCGTCGGGACTTTGAAATATTTCGACGAGATTGGAGTTTTTCGCGATTTTCTCGAAAACCAGCGCGACGACCGCGGTCGAACCATCAGAGTAATACGTTCGCAATGGGACGAGAAACGTGGATCAATGGTTGTTTGGTCGATCGGACGATTTTTTGGACCATCCCGGAGGACGGTGCCGGAGGACTTTGAAATATTTCGACGAGATTGGAGTTTTTCGCGATTTTCTCGAAAACCAGCGCGACGACCGCGGTCGAACCATCAGAGTAATACGTTCGCAATGGGACGAGAAACGTGTATCAATGGTTGTTTGGTCGATCGGACGATTTTTTGGACCTTCCCGGAGGACGGTGCCGGAGGACTTTGAAATCCGTCGGGACTTTGAAATATTTCGACGAGATTGGAGTTTTTCGCGATTTTCTCGAAAACCAGCGCGACGACCGCGGTCGAACCATCAGAGTAATACGTTCGCAATGGAACGAGAAACGTGGATCAATGGTTGTTTGGTCGATCGGACGATTTTTTGGACCTTCCCGGAGGACGGTGCCGGAGGACTTTGAAATCCGTCGGGACTTTGAAATATTTCGACGAGATTGGAGTTTTTCGCGATTTTCTCGAAAACCAGCGCGACGACCGCGGTCGAACCATCAGAGTAATACGTTCGCAATGGGACGAGAAACGTGGATCAATGGTTGTTTGGTCGATCGGACGATTTTTTCGGTGTTCTCGGACCACGGTGCCGGAGGACTTTGAAATCCGTCGGGACTTTGAAATATTTCGACGAGATTGGAGTTTTTCGCGATTTTCTCGAAAACCAGCGCGACGACCGCGGTCGAACCATCAGAGTAATACGTTCGCAATGGGACGAGAAACGTGGATCAATGGTTGTTTGGTCGATCGGACGATTTTTTCGGTGTTCTCGGACCACGGTGCCGGAGGACTTTGAAATCCGTCGGGACTTTGAAATATTTCGACGAGATTGGAGTTTTTCGCGATTTTCTCGAAAACCAGCGCGACGACCGCGGTCGAACCATCAGAGTAATACGTTCGCAATGGAACGAGAAACGTGGATCAATGGTTGTTTGGTCGATCGGACGATTTTTTGGACCTTCCCGGAGGACGGTGCCGGAGGACTTTGAAATCCGTCGGGACTTTGAAATATTTCGACGAGATTGGAGTTTTTCGCGATTTTCTCGAAAACCAGCGCGACGATCGCGGTCGAACCATCAGAGTAATACGTTCGCAATGGGACGAGAAACGTGGATCAATGGTTGTTTGGTCGATCGGACGATTTTTTCGGTGTTCTCGGACCACGGTGCCGGAGGACTTTGAAATCCGTCGGGACTTTGAAATATATCGACGAGATTGGAGTTTTTCGCGATTTTCTCGAAAACCAGCGCGACGACCGCGGTCGAACCATCAGAGTAATACGTTCGCAATGGAACGAGAAACGTGGATCAATGGTTGTTTGGTCGATCGGACGATTTTTTGGACCATCCCGGAGGACGGTGCCGGAGGACTTTGAAATATTTCGACGAGATTGGAGTTTTTCGCGATTTTCTCGAAAACCAGCGCGACGACCGCGGTCGAACCATCAGAGTAATACGTTCGCAATGGGACGAGAAACGTGGATCAATGGTTGTTTGGTCGATCGGACGATTTTTTGGACCTTCCCGGAGGACGGTGCCGGAGGACTTTGAAATCCGTCGGGACTTTGAAATATTTCGACGAGATTGGAGTTTTTCGCGATTTTCTCGAAAACCAGCGCGACGACCGCGGTCGAACCATCAGAGTAATACGTTCGCAATGGAACGAGAAACGTGGATCAATGGTTGTTTGGTCGATCGGACGATTTTTTGGACTTTCCCGGAGGACGGTGCCGGAGGACTTTGAAATCCGTCGGGACTTTGAAATATTTCGACGAGATTGGAGTTTTTCGCGATTTTCTCGAAAACCAGCGCGACGACCGCGGTCGAACCATCAGAGTAATACGTTCGCAATGGGACGAGAAACGTGGATCAATGGTTGTTTGGTCGATCGGACGATTTTTTCGGTGTTCTCGGACCACGGTGCCGGAGGACTTTGAAATCCGTCGGGACTTTGAAATATTTCGACGAGATTGGAGTTTTTCGCGATTTTCTCGAAAACCAGCGCGACGACCGCGGTCGAACCATCAGAGTAATACGTTCGCAATGGGACGAGAAACGTGGATCAATGGTTGTCTGGTCGATCGGACGATTTTTTGGACCATCCCGGAGGACGGTGCCGGAGGACTTTGAAATATTTCGACGAGATTGGAGTTTTTCGCGATTTTCTCGAAAACCAGCGCGACGACCGCGGTCGAACCATCAGAGTAATACGTTCGCAATGGAACGAGAAACGTGGATCAATGGTTGTTTGGTCGATCGGACGATTTTTTGGACCTTCCCGGAGGACGGTGCCGGAGGACTTTGAAATCCGTCGGGACTTTGAAATATTTCGACGAGATTGGAGTTTTTCGCGATTTTCTCGAAAACCAGCGCGACGACCGCGGTCGAAC
>OX578061.1:19610200-19617700 GCA_951215215.1 Andrena trimmerana
CTCGAACGCCACACATGTGCCATGAAGTACTTGTGAATTGAGGACCCATAACGCAGGACATTACAAACAATGGTTCTTTGGAGGAAACTGGGAAGCTTATAAGTTCCCCAGATAGCATCGTTCGTGGGAGGCCATCCTCCTCTCGCGCCAACAACAAATGGAAGAACCCGGGGTCTATCGTGAAGGTTATACTTTATTTTAATATTGTCCAATATTTCGGGAAGACTGTATTTATCACGTTTAATCCTTGCCGCTTCAAGTAGGCTACCCTTATGCTCCCATACTACAGTGGTTTCGATAATATTACCGACGCGACTACTCGTATCGATCACGAGGAGGTCCGGAATATATCTATTGTCCCTAGTATGGACTCTGGGAGCCTCCTGTATGGTATATCCCAATTTCCTAAGATTGGAAGCCAGATCTTGGGTGACTTTATCGTGACGCTGGATACGCTGATAGTGTGTCACCGGGCACCACTGTAAAATATGGGACAAAGTTTCTCTCCTACCCGCGCAAGTCGGATTTCTGCATAGAGCAGCTTCTGCGCTTATGTACGGAGCTCCACCCGTAGGTAGAAGACCTATCCGTAATTGGATGGCTCGTATGTAATCTCGACCGGTCCAAAACGGAGGGGGGTCTAATATCCAACTATTAGCTGCACGCGAACCATATTGCAAACCATTACCAAGGGCGGACTGGTGCAAACTTGTCGCCCAGTGTCGGGCAACAGCAGAGCGCGTAGATGGAAGTCTCTGGCAGATTCCGTCCAACTTCTGTAACAGACGCTTAAATGATTGAGTTTGGAAGGCGGCATCAAAATCGGGGTCCCCTTGAGCACTAATGCGCTGCAATCGTCGGCGGTATATTGTTCCAATTTGGTGCCGTAGACACGGGATAGATAACCCTCCATCGCGTATTTTGGCATAAAAGAAAGCAGTGGGTGTTGTGACCGGAAGATGTAAAGTGGCCTTCACAAACTGTCTAATTAAACGGTCGATGTGGACTAACTTACCCACTGTAACATCGGACGACTGGTTGCAGTGCAGGAGTCTGGGAATAAGATAGCGGTTTAAAATCTGAAGTTTTTGCCATGGACGGAGAGCGGCGCGACGTAAACGTTCCAGCATGTCCTTGAGATTGGAAGCTGAAGGGGCGATCATACCATGCTGGTTATAATTATGACCCAAATACTTCAGTTGTTCCTGTACCTTAAGGGTTGGAATTGTTTTACCGCTGATATTAAAACGTGAAACCGTGTCTACCGCGACTCGTTTGGTGCCTGGGACACGCACCAATTGTAACGCACGACATTTAGAGGGGTTAACCTCCATATGGGTTTTAGCCAAAAAGGCGTGCAACTTGTAAAGATGTTCTCCCATTCCATATATGGTGTTACTGAGAAGCACAATATCGTCGGCAAATAACAAACAACCGATCATCGCCTGGCCTAAGCTAACGCCATCAGCGGGATCAATGGAGGAAACAAAGTCATCCATCGCGATATTAAAAAGAATCGGACTGTCCGTATCACCCTGCCGCACACCGCGGCGCATGCTTATTGGTGCACTTCTTTGCCCATGGCATTCGATTATAGTATCCACGTCGCTATAAGTTGACATTATATATTTCACGGTATGACTGTCAACACCCTTAGATATCAGCGCATTTTCTATTGCGGAAGGATGTATTTTATCGAACGCTTTTGATAAATCTATTGAAAGAATGAAAAGTGGTTTGCCATTATTACGGTGTTCGCGCACGATTGTATCGAAAATAGTGAAGCTGGTCATCACGCCATCGCCCGGCGTAAATCCTCTCTGCGCGTGATGGAGCTTAATACTTTCTGAGATCCGGGAGGCTAAAATTTTATGTAAAAGGCGGGTAAAAAGCGAAGAAATAGTGATCGGGCGCCAATTGGAGACTTTAGAAAGGTCACCCTTTTTCGGAATTAAAACGGTTCTATTATGTTTAAAAATGGTTGGTGTACGACACAAGCCAAACACTATATTAAGTAACCCTACCAGGTCAGCCATATTAGCCTTCCTCAGATCTTCTCTTATAATACCATCTAGGCCGCAAGCAGATTGTTTCAGGCGACGAAGCGCAATCTCGGTTTCCCTAAAGGATATAGGATAATCAAGATCTATCTGCTCGTCGGGAGACCGAGGGGCTGGACCAGAATACGCCGGACAATCCTCAAATATAGAGTGATACTCCTCCTCGACCTCCTCCATTTTAGGGAATTGGGTGGCATTTAGTTCCCTCTCGTCTAAAATTGCGTGCGCCAGTTGTGTAGGGTTATTAGTGTATAGACGTTGGTAGCTACTGAAGGTGGCTGATCTAACCGCAGCCCTATTCTGTTTACGCTTTTTATTCTTATTTTTATTGAATTTAGAGTTCTTCCTATTTTTATTATTATTACGATTACGTTCCGTATTTCCAGATAACCGACGGGACGCGGCCAAGCTATAAACTATGGGACATATTGCATCATCAATTTCTTCGAAACTAAGATTATTAAATAAACCGTGGATAAGAGACTGAACACTGTTGGAACAGGATGGGATTAGTTCTCTAAGGTAAGTACAGATCTCTAAATTCTGTACCAGGGTGCATTCACTGGTTGCGGCGTCAACAGGCGCAGCACCACTAATGGACGTTGAGATTGAAGGCTGGGAAGTGAATAAACCCTTCCATGGGGCTATTAAATCAATACGTTCAAGGCAAAGCCTAGGTGAACGCAAGCCCAAATTATTATACATGGAGGTTGGGGGCAAAGGAGGAGAAACCGAAGAAAATGGTAATTCTGGACTTGTTTCAGGTACTATTGTCTGCAAAATTGAAGGCGAAAATGAAGGAACTAAAACGACTGGATTAACTGGCAAGGTTTCGGCTACTATTGTCCGAAAAATGGATTTATATGAAGTTTTTTGACGCTGCTTCTTGATACCTTCGGCGGAGCGACCAGAATGCAGGCTAGCTAGGCGACTGTTTATTTCTTTCTGCGGCAGACCCGTGGGGAGTTGAACCTCCAGACGAGCAAGTTGTTTTTCTTCCGCCGTAGACCATTTGGCTCTGGTAGCAGGAGCCCTTCTTTCAGTAAGTGCAGCATCACCAGCGTTGTACTCCGCCGGGTGTGAACGTTTTATATGCTGCCGAAGGCCAGCATAAGTTTTATAGAGTGAGGAGCACTGCTCACAAGAGTATGCTCCATCGCTGTTTGGAGGGGGCTGGTTACAACGCCGGACGTGCTGCTTCCTTTGTGATGGGATCCTCGAAGACAAATCTATATGACAAGACGGACACAACAAATAATCTAGATCTACATCTACATCTACATCCAAACATGAACCGACGGAATATCCAAGAGACATCGCCGAGTCGTCAACAGAAGGGCAATCGGGGTTCCGAGGCTTCTTTAAGTTCTTCGTAGCAATAAGAGTGGAGCAAAGCTCCGAGACTTCCAAGGGGTGCTGACCCGTGGAGCCTCTGACATAATGTCGTGGGCTTGCGCCCGGTTCGGCCACCTCCGTTAGCTAGGACCAGGCATATAAAATGGTCCCTTATCCGGCTCCACGTAGCCTTGCCTAAGGGCTGGACGTGGAGGTTGGCCTTGAGGTGGGTTTCCAGACGAGACAGAGGTAAGATGGACGTAAACCTCTGCCCCCTGACCCCACACCCCCGTTTGGCAGGGACGCGATTCCGCATCCCTGAGAGTCATAGCTACTCCCGCCGTTTACCCGCGCTTTTTTGAATTTCTTCACGTTGACATTCAGAGCACTGGGCAGAAATCACATTGCGTCAACACCCTCGGGGGCCATCGCAATGCTTTGTTTTAATTAGACAGTCGGATTCCCCTAGTCCGTGCCAGTTCTGAGCTGAGCGTTGAATGGCGGCCGAAGAGGACGACCACGACGGTGAAACCGACACGGAAGCCTCGCAGCAAGGAAGATCCGCGGGAGGCGATGGCACGGGACCGAGCTCGGATCCCGGATGCGAGACCGAAATCCCGACCGTTCACCTCACCCAGGCCCGGCTCGTCAACCAAACCCGTTTCCCAACCTAGCCCGACACGCCCCGCTCCTCAGAGCCAATCCTTATTCCGAAGTTACGGATCCAATTTGCCGACTTCCCTTACCTACATTAATCTATCGACTAGAGGCTCTTTACCTTGGAGACCTGCTGCGGATATGGGTACGAACCGGCGCGACACCTCCACGTGGCCCTCTCCTGGATTTTCAAGGTCCGAGGGGAAGATCCGGACACCGCCGCAACTGCGGTGCTCTTCGCGTTCCAAACCCTATCTCCCTGCTAGAGGTTTCCAGGGAACTCGAACGCTTATACAGAAAAGAAAACTCTTCCCGGATCTCCCGACGGCGTCTCCAGGTCATTTTGGGTTACCCCGACGAACACTCTTACGAGGGCCCGAATGGTTTGCGGTTCCGCTACCGGGTTCCGGAATAGGAACCGGATTCCCTTTCGCCCAACGGGTGTGTGTCTCTCAAAAAAAACTCTGTTTTAGGACACCACATCTGCATAGGATTTCTCTTAGGGCTTAGGATCGACTGACTCGTGTGCAACGGCTGTTCACACGAAACCCTTCTCCACGTCAGTCCTCCAGGGCCTCGCTGGAGTATTTGCTACTACCACCAAGATCTGCACCGACGGTGGCTCCAGGCAGGCTCACGCCCAGACCCTTCTGCGCACACCGCCGCGACCCTCCTACTCGTCAGGGCTTCATGGAGGACGGTCACCCGCGAGCGGGTGGCACGTCCCTCCCCACTTGCCGCTGACGGCGGAGTATAGGCGCGACGCTTCAGCGCCATCCATTTTCAGGGCTAGTTGCTTCGGCAGGTGAGTTGTTACACACTCCTTAGCGGATTCCGACTTCCATGGCCACCGTCCTGCTGTCTTAAGCAACCAACGCCTTTCATGGTATCCCATAAGCGTCGACTTAGGCGCCTTAACTCTGCGTTTGGTTCATCCCACAGCGCCAGTTCTGCTTACCAAAATTGGCCCACTTGGCACTCTGATTCAATATAATCTCGTGGCTTCATGATCCAAGCAAGCCAGAGATCTCACCCATTTAAAGTTTGAGAATAGGTTGAGGTCGTTTCGGCCCCAAGGCCTCTAATCATTCGCTTTACCAGATGAAACTCGCACACGTTCGCGTAGGAACGAGCGAGTGCCAGCTATCCTGAGGGAAACTTCGGAGGGAACCAGCTACTAGATGGTTCGATTAGTCTTTCGCCCCTATACCCAGTTCCGACGATCGATTTGCACGTCAGAATCGCTACGGACCTCCATCAGGGTTTCCCCTGACTTCGTCCTGACCAGGCATAGTTCACCATCTTTCGGGTCCCAACGTGTACGCTCTAGGTGCGCCTCTTCTCGCAATGAGAACGAGACGCCCCGGGAGTGCGAGGCCGCATCGTAACGCGGCCGATCCTCCCTCGGTCGACGCATAGGTCGACCTTCACTTTCATTCCGCCTTTAGGTTTCTTTCTCCCAATGACTCGCGCACATGTTAGACTCCTTGGTCCGTGTTTCAAGACGGGTCCTGAGAGTACCCAAAGCAGTAGCGTCGCCGACCGGTAATTCGAAGCTTGGCGGCCCAGTCCAAGGACACCGCCTGCTAACAGCTGGCCAGGCCCGGGGACGGCACTAGGTCCGTGCCTCCGGGTAAGAACTGACCGGGCTTGCGGCGGGCCTGACGCACACACATTCGAAAATGGATTGGTTGCGGCCCGATACCGTCTCAGAGTACCGTCGCGCAGCCGGCCGGGCGGCCGAGGGTCTGTCGCGTGCTCTGGGAGCAACGAAACAGGCAACCGCTCGGGCCGTAGACCGACACGCAACGGGTCGCGACGTTCTACTAGGGGAGAAGTGCACGACTACGTGGCCGGAACATTCGCCGCCGGTGGTGTACCCTCGCTAATGGAACCACGAAGGTCCACCCGGAGTATCGCGCACCGACGGGAGCCAGCCTCGTCGACGATGAATCTCCCCATTCGATCTTTTGGGTTTCTCAGGTTTACCCCTGAACGGTTTCACGTACTCTTGAACTCTCTCTTCAAAGTTCTTTTCAACTTTCCCTCACGGTACTTGTTCGCTATCGGTCTCGTGGTTGTATTTAGCCTTAGATGGAGTTTACCACCCACTTAGGGTTGCACTCTCAAGCAACCCGACTCTATGGAGAGATCCTCCCGAAACGCGTACCGGTCGCTACGGGCCTGGCACCCTCTCCGGGTAAGTGGCCCCATTCAAGATGGACTTGGACGCGGTGCGACGTCACGGGATAAACGGATCCTCCTGAACACTACAATTCCCTGCGGCGGAACCGCGGGATTCAGTGCTGGGCTAATTCCTGTTCGCTCGCCGCTACTAAGGAAATCCTTGTTAGTTTATTTTCCTCCGCTTAGTAATATGCTTAAATTCAGCGGGTAATCTCGCCTACTCTGAGGTCGTCAATCGTTGTTTTATATATAAAACAAATTATGTTCCACAAGAGAAAAAAGGCAGAGACCGCGAAGTAGAGAGAAGATATTTTTGGAGAAGCGCGCGCGTGCCTCCGATATTATAAATCGTGCTCCCTCTTTTTGGATATTGTACATGTCGAACGGGTCTCCCGGCGGGAGTACGGGGTGGTGTGCGCGTAGTGCGTTGACACAGACGACGGGGCCGGGCCGTACGAGAAGCTGGGCTGAAGAATAAAAGGAGAAGAACGATATACACAAAACTTCTCCAGATTCTTTCTCTTCCCTTGCTCGCTCGCAGTTTCCCATGCGCACCGCGCATATTCGGCATCACGCCACGCACATACATCTTCTTTTTCCCCGTACACATCCCGGCTCGTAGCCGGACCCGACGACGGATCGATGTGTGATCGATATTATTCTCTTGTATCCAGAGGTGCCATCGCACGATTTTTTCAGAGAAAAGGTATATTTGAACTCTCCTCTTCTCCTCTAATCTAGAGAGAATTAGAAGGAGCCCCCCCTCTTCCGATTCATTTTCGCCACGCCAAAGTGTCTTTTCGTCGCGCATCCTCGATCCGATCCGGGAGGAGACTCGCGCGGAACGACCACCGGTTTTTACTTTAACGTCCGTCCGCTATTATTAGCTTTGAGATTCCGCTATCCCTTTCATCACGCCTCGAGCAGTGACTCGCAGCAGAGGGAACATTGTGGAAAAATAAGCTTTTCCGTGGACTGGACGACCGGTGAGATCCGCGGTCTCGGATACGATCGACCAACAACGCGACAAAGACACATGGGGCGATCGGGGAGACTAATCTTCTTCCATTCTACGAAGGAGAGTCTTGCACACCTTTCGCGGCATCGGCGCCTTTCGGTTCGTCAAAGTTCAAATTCGCGCAGCCGCGCCAACCAGGATTCTGGGGTACAGAAACGTTTTAAACGACGCGTGGAGCAATCACGCTTCTCATCGGATGTTTGGCACGAACACTCTTGTGTGTCGACGGAACGTGGCCATAGG
>OX578061.1:19627700-19642700 GCA_951215215.1 Andrena trimmerana
GCGCTGATGCTATAACCGTGATCGCATCGAAGGAGATAGTTCTGTAGGCTTTGATGACCCGAATTAATACGTGTCTTTGGGTCTTTCTGAGACTTCGGATATGGTGGGCGTTTAGCTTGTCGGCCCAGCCTGCTGCCGCGTATGTTATGACAGGAATGAAAATCCCTTTGTATAGGATATTCATCGTTTTGCTATTTACACCCCAGTGGGTGTTTGCGGTGCGTGCGAGAGCATTGAAGATTCTTTTCGATTTGTCGCATATGTGAGTGATGTGTGGCGTTATATTGAGTCTCGTTCCCAGATGTACTCCTAGGTATCTAACGGATTGTGACATCCTTATTGACTTGTTGTCTATCTTGACTAGTGGCGGTCGCTTGATGTCTAGGAAGCCTTTCAGGAGAACCATTTCCGTTTTTGCCGCAGATAACTGCATTTTCTGCTTGTTGCACCATTCGACGAGTGTTTTTGCGACTGTATTTGCCTGGTCCTCGATCTGTTTTCTTGATTGCCCTTTTATTACTACTATGAGGTCGTCTGCATATGCTATAGTCTCGTGTCCTGTCATTTGTATGAGCTCTATTGCTTCGTCGAAGATGAGGTTCCAAAATTGTGGGCCGAGGATTGACCCTTGCGGGCAACCTTTGGTAATCTCTTTCTCGATGCTTTCATCGCAGCTTCTTATGCTTGCGGTCCTTTCGGAGAGGTAGCTCTGGATGAGTCGGTAGATGTTTTTGGGGCAGTCGCGTTTCTTTAGGTTTAGTAGCACGCTTGGCCACCAGACGTTGTCGAAGGCTCCAGAGATGTCGAAGAGTAGTGCCACCGCGTATTTCTCCCTTGTTCCCTGGATCACGTCTCTTAGTGTAACTATGGCGTCCTCTGTGGATTTTCCAGGCTTGAAACCGAATTGTCTATTCGAGGTAAGCGGGTGACTATGGAAGAGGTCGCTTAGGCGCTTGGATATTAGTTTTTCTAAAATTTTTCCCATAATCGATAGAAGGGATATTGGCCGGTACGATTTTGGGTTGGTTTCTTCTTTATCTTCTCCTTTTAAAAGAACCTTGATAACTCCCTGTTTCCATTTCCTGGGGAAGACGCCTTGCGCGAGGCAGCAGTTTAATAATTGTGTTAGGAAATTATTTGTTATTGGCCAGGCGTGTTTAATGATTTCTGCGTCTATCATGTCTGGGCCCGGTGCTTTCTTGTTTTTGAGGCTCCTTATTGAGGATTCTATTTCCAGTTTGTCGAAGGGGGGTGAGTCTACCGTGTCGGGTGGAGCTCGCGTTTCTTCCCGAACTCTTTCGTGCCAGTGCGTTTCGTTGATCACGTCGTCATCTGGCATTAGGGTGTTAAGGAGTGCTGTCATGGTTTCTTTCCAGGTAGTGGTCTGCGAGTTTCCTATATTCAGGCTCTCGCAGGCTTTTTCCAGCTTGATCTTTTTTAGTTGGATTCTATATACAGGACCCCATGGGTCGGCGTTCCCTTTCTTTGAGACGAAGTCTTTCCAGTTTTTGAGCTTGGCTGATCGTCTGGCGGAAGTGTATTTATTTCGCGTTTGATTGTAACGTTTCCTGAATTCCGGGCGACGTGGGTCGTCTCTGGACCCTTGGTAGACGCGTCTTAGTCTACATACTTCATTTCTCAGTAGGGTTAGCTCTTTGGTCCACCAGGGAGAAGATTTTGAGAAAACGGTCTTTTTTGGTATTGTTTTTTCGCTTGCTTCGATGATTGTTTCTTCGAGCAGATCAGAGAGTTCTCGCGGATCGGCGTATGTGTGTGAATCTTGTGCGATTAGTTTGGTGGAGGCTTTTCTTTGCAGTATTTCATCGAATTTATCCCAGTTTGCTTTTTTAATATTGTAACGGTCTGATATTTGCTTCTTTAGTCTGGGTTCGGCTGTTTTTATCTCGAATGTGATCATCTTATGATCACTAGTTGTCTGCTCCGTTCATATCTTCCAGTTAGTGATGTCGTTTTGGCAGAGATTCGTTGAGAGTGTTACATCGATGTTCGAATTACCGTGTGCGTTTTCGAAAGTATGGGTTCTGGAGATTTTGTTGTGCACGAAGAGACCGTGTTGCGCGATGAAATTTTCTACTTCCTCCCCCCTGTTATCGGTGGTTTTACTATTCCATAGGGTGGAGTTTGCGTTTGCGTCTAGAGACAGGATTATGATTTGTCCTTTCAGGGTTCTTAGGATTTTATCTAAGTGTTGGAGATAGGGCTCGATGTTTTCGCAGAATTGAAGGTACCCGCTGACAAGATAGAAACTATCTGACTGAGTGCTAATTTCCGCGCACGCGAAGTGGGTGTTGCTAAGCTTCTCCAGTTTCGTGACGTTAACATCTTTGCAGAGAACGGCGATTGCCGCTTTCACGCGTGCTGCAGTCTTTATTTTTGCGAAGGTTTTGTTGTCGGTGACTATTTTGGTTCCCATGCCTAGACCTGCTATTTTATTCTGGATGCTATAGGGTTCTTGTATTAGGAGGATATCTGTCTGGTTTACGTGCGCCGATTGTTTTAGTTCGTCCATTACATGTTTTGCGCCTTGTGCATTTATTTGGGCGATTTTGAGGGTTTGCACCTGTGCGATCGGGTTTGAGGATTTATGGACCATAGTCGGTGCGAGCGAGGACCTGGTTTATCGCGGTGATGTAAGCCGGGCAGGAGTTGCTTGTGACACAGTGGTCTGATTTCCTTGAGGCCCTTTTGCAGTTACTGCAGGTCGCAGGTTTGCTTTTTTCAGGGCAGTTTTTGAACGCGTGTCCCGGAACTGAGCAATGTCCACATACCTCTTTTTCTGCTTTGCAGTACTTTGTGGTGTGCCCGAATCCTTGGCATTTATAACACCTCGTAGCGACGACGTAGTCGCGGATCCTGCAGCAGCTCCAGCCGATGTAGATACGTTCTTTCTTTATCAGCAGGTCTCGTACCTCCTTTGAGGCCTCCAGGACGATGTTGCAGCGGTCGCGGCTTTTATCGCCGGTTTTGAAAGCGAGCTTGACTTGCTGCTTTACCTTAGCCTTGATGCTGTCGTCCACGTTTTGGGCTATGATGTTGCGGAGGGTGGCTTCGTCGTTTTCCGAACGTGGGACATCGTACACAATGAGGCGGGGGTTTCTTTTCTCCGGTGCTCCAACGATGAGACCTGCAGCTCTGAGCTTCTCGTTTGTGAGAAGGGTTTCTATGTCGGTCTTATTTGCTGTTTCCACCAGTATTCCGTTTCCTTGAATGCGACGGACATTTTTGACTTGGATTTTGTCTTTCCGGGGCGATACCAACTGGAAAACCGCTTCCTTGGTTTTGTCGCTGGATTCGAACGCGTCTGTGTCCTTTGGTATTATCGTGATTACGTTTGAAGGGTCCTGCTTGAGGCTCGAGGCCGCAGCGGCTTTGCATTTGACACCTATGCGTTCCGCGTACGTCGTCCGCTTTGCCGAGGCCTTGGGAGGGTTGTTTTCGACAGCTGTTTCGAAAGTTTTCCTTTGGCACGTGTTTTCGTTTCTGAGCGCTTCGGTTTGTCCTTCGAGGTGGCTTGTTCGGAGTAGGGACTGATTTAACAGGCCTTGCATCTTCGTGACCTTAGTCATTACGAAGTTAAGGACTTCGCCAGAGACGTTCTGTTTGGGGGCCGTCAGGAACTCCAGTAGGGCTACTTGGATCTGTTCTGCCTTATTTTTGGCAGACTGGACACTGAGTTTTTCTTCTGGCTCTCCATTTTGTGATCCGTCGGTTTTAGGGTCTGCGATTTTAGTTTGAAATTCTGGCTCTTTCTTTTTCTTGGTTTTCGTAGGCTTCTTCTTTCTGCTTGTGGACGAGCAGGATTGCTGTTGGGTATCCGAGTCGATTCCCGAAGAGTTTTTCCTCTTCCGAAAGTACTTTATTGCTCGCTGTTGGGCCTTAGGCGTCACTTCGTGGTCGGAAGAATCATCCATAGCGGAGGATGCCATTTTTCTGCTTGCGGCCACTGTGCGAGGATTTCGGCGTAATTTTCTGGCCGGGGGGCCAATAGCAAGGCTGGGCTGCGCTCCGGGACTTCGCTGGTTTGCTGGCCGGCGGGCCAATAGCAAGGCTGGGCTGCGCTCCGGGACTTCGCTGGTTTGCTGGCCGGCGGGCCAATAGCAAGGCCGGGCTGCGCTCCGGGACTTCGCTGGTTTGCTGGCCGGGGGGCCAATAGCAAGGCTGGGCTGCACTCGGGGTCCTCGCTGGTTGGCTGGCCGAGGGGCCAATAGCAAGGCCGGGCGGCGCCCGGGGTCTTCGCTGGTTGGCCGTCGGCGGGCCAATAGGAGGGCGCGCTGGCGGCGACGCCGGGAAGGACGCTAGGCCGTTTGTCCAAGATGGCCGCCTTAACCTCGTCGTGTTCACAGAAACTTTGGGACTTTGAAATTGCTCTGGAAACCACTTATTTCAGATTGGGTTGCCCCCTGAGTGTTCGTCTTTAAGTCCGCAGATTGCACAGATAAATGTTTGTGCGTGCACCTTCGATAATTGTCGGAATTTGCGAGTGACACTGGGCCACCCGTCAAAAACGACGCCACGTACCCACGCCACGGGTATTTCACTGATACTTTCCACACAATATGTTCAGAGTCCACAGTTTATATGTCCAATTTCTTGGTGTCACTAGCACTATCGTTTGATACACTTCACAAGATTTTCTGAGCGCGTTTTCCCGAAAATTCCACAGATATTTACGGAGCGACTCGCGACGCGTCAACACTGTTCGGCGCCATCTTGGAAACACCAGTAGATAGGGACAGAGGGAATCTCGTTAATCCATTCATGCGCGTCACTAATTAGATGACGAGGCATTTGGCTAATATCTGTTCGGATGCGCTAAAGCGGCCGAATATTTCCAGGGGTTTGGTTCGCCACCCTGTTAGACAAAGTTGGCCCAGTGACTGGGACCAATAACAACAAAAAAAAAAATAAAATAAAACAAACAACTCTCTCCCTCTTGCGTCCACCGCCAAGAGCTCTGCCCAGCGGGCTTGGAAAAATTAGGAACGGAGTCCCACTATGGGGAAGTGAACTTAGCCACGCGAAGCGTGCTCAGGGAAAACCGACGCGAAGGTGTCACCCAGGCTCATACTATCGTACTCGCCTGCTCCGCGCCGTGTACCACAATAGTGGTCACGACTCGCACCACCTGGTGTAAAAGGTCAGGTGGGCTCAATGTGTATTCAGCGGCAGCTGCTTCGTCATATTGTATAAATAGGACGTTGACATAATAAATACTGGTATGGGCGGTCTCCAAGTACATACGCCTGGAGCTTCTCCGCTCCACACCTGGTCCAACATGAATCATGCAATTAAGACAATCACATAATAAATACTGGCTTGGGCGGTCTCTGAGTACGAACGCCCAGAGCTTCTCCGCTCCAATGCCTGGTCCAAATAAATATACATAAAGAGGAACGCATCCATGCAGACAATACTGGACTGGACACCCTCAGAGGAGTTATCTTACATGATCGTAGTCAATGAACGTGTTTGCCATTTCCAGTGAGGACCTTAATGCTATTAAGGAAATGGTGATCATGTCCTCTTTTCTGAATCCAAGAGATTTCAGATTCTCTTGGGTCTTTGTGGGCATCGCCCCCCTAGTTCCTACTACAATTGGGAGCACTTTCCCCTCCCTGCTATTGGTCTTGATCCTAATGTACTCTAGAGTTTCCTGATATTTGGAGACCTTCTCTCTATACGCCTTTCGAAGATTATCGTTCATTTCATATCTCACCGTGACGTCCACGATTAGGAGCCTCTCTTGGTCTTTGATAACCAAATCAGGCTTCCTTAATTCGCCTAAGACGTTCACGGTGGGTTCGACAAATACGGCGTGTTTGGTTGCCAATCGATTGCCGATGAAATCTTTGATTTCATCGTGCCTCCTCATTCTCATCGGTTTGGTATGGGTGCAGTTCCCAAGAACATGCCCCAATGTCTCCGCCTGGACTTTGCATCTACGACATGCTACGTCCAGGTTTTTACTTGCCCTCGATAATGCTACCTTTGTGCCGAAGGTATTAGTACGCAATTTAAGCGCGTCCAGGTACCTGGACGGCTTGAGCAGGGACGGGTTGTGTAACCAGGCGTTACCGACCCTGTCGTGGCTGAAATCGGCCACGCCTTGCCCCTGGGAGACTTGCTTGCGCCATTTCTCCGTCTCCCTTCTCTTACTCTCCTTCCTCGCTTCCTCAATCTTGACCATAGTGGTCGGCCAGCTTAGGTTCAGGGATTTTGCATATGTTTCGATCATCCCACGCTCTCTCTTTAGAGCTTCCTGAACCACATCGTCCGCTGAGTCAAGCATTTTGAGACCGCTGCGGACTACCGCCAGTTTGACGATGTCTTCTACTTTTTGGAGTCCCACACCTCCATGGCTCTTAGCCGAGTAGATTACTCCATCCGTCGTGCTCGGATGGAGTTTAAGAATACCCTTTACCACTTGTTTAATTTCATGATCAAGTTCCTTGAGAACCTTGATAGGTGGTGGACTAGTCACCAGCTCATAAATGACTTTAGGCAGAAGGTACGTCCTAATTACCTCTACCTTTTGATGAGGCTTGAGCCCCATGCCTGCTATTACGCTTGCTGCTCTCTTAATTTCTAGGAGCCTCTCCTTGTCCACGTTTAGACCACTCCATGGGTTTAGTGTGATACCCAGGTATTTGGTGGTATCCTCAGGACCCAGCGTAGGGATCCTGTCTTCACCTATTGTAATTTCTGGGTCCTTGAGGAACCAGGTTTTGTTCTTAGCGACGATCTCCACGGTCGCACATTTGGGGATGGATAGCTCCATCCCCAGATTCCCGAGGAATTTGTTAAGCATTTTGATTTGCTTGAGTGCTTCGCTCCGATTCTGGCCAATCAGTACCAGATCGTCCGCGAAAGCCAAAGTGGTAACATTGACATCGTTTAAATCGACCCCTTTAGTGGTGCCACATATTTTCTTTATAATGGGGTCGATTACTGTATTAAATAATAAAGGGGATAAAGGGTCCCCTTGTTTCACTCCTCTTTGGAGCGTGATATTTATACAATCTCCCTGGCTGCCTTTGATTCTAGTGTGGCAACCCTTGTACATATCTTTGATATAGGAAGCTACCTCTTGAGGCATTCCTAAGGCAGTCAGGGCGACAACAAGTGAGGCGTGTGGAACTGTATCGAAAGCTTTCGATATGTCCACAACCGTTAGGACACCGCCCTTGTCCTTTTTCATTCTGTCCAAGACAGATTTCATGATGGCAACGTTGTGCTTGCACCCGTTGTCTCTCATGAAGCCCTTTTGCCGTTCAGAGAGGCTAATATTCTCTCTGATCCGGCTGTCAATCATATTCGACAGCAGTCTACCCATTAAGGAGCCAATTGTGATTGGTCTCCAATTTTTGGCATCTTTTGCATCTTTCCCTGGTTTGGGGATAAGAGTTGTTCTATTTGACTTCCACTGTTTGGGGTAATACCCTTTCAGCAGAAGCAAATTGAAGAGCTTGGCCAGGACCTGTACTGCGCCAGCTCTTTTGATGTGGATCTTTTTGATCCCATCGGGCCCAGCTGCCGTGCCAGGTTTCATTCTTGCGAGGCGGCTTATCAACTCATTCGTCTCGACCGGCGTCCATACTTCGCCAGTCGGGACCACCCTCGCATTGCAACCGCCTATAGTTGGATTGATATTTACAGGGCCTGTAACGCCCCACAGAGCGGAATAAAGATTTTGGATATCTATAGTTGGTGGGTAGCCCACCTCTGTATCTGCATGGTCGATACTGCTACCCATCATGGCCATATCAGCCAACTTCCTGGGGCATTTCTTATACAGCTCCTGATACCTATTGTACCTGAATCTGCGTCTCCTGGTGCGTTTGCTGAAGCGGGCCCCTCCGCTCCCCACCTTATCTCGATCTTTCCGTCTCTGCCTATTGCGAGGCTCCGTGGCGGGTTCGTTCCCCAGTAGGACGCTGAGTACGTCCCCGACCACCTTATCCAGTTGCTCGGAGCTGGCATCGTCATTCACCGCCAGCATCGTTATCTGGTCTATGATGCTGGCCCACTCCACATTCTCGGGCCCTGGGGCTGAGATTGAATCTTTTAATATTTCCTGCCAAGACCTGCTTGTCGCGGGCTCTTGGCTGCTCTCACCCCTGTCTGGTGAGGTTGGGATCACTTCCTGGGAGTGGTACTCTGGCTCAGAGTCCGACTCCTCGCTAGTAGCGTGATCGACTTCATTACTTGTGGGCTTCAATTGTCTCCTTTTATCGCTGATTTGTTTCAGCGTTTTGTCGGGGAAGTGCTCCCTGATTAGCACGTTCACCCGGGTATTGCCCCTGTGCAATCGATCTAATTCACGCAGGAGAGCGGTCTCCTCCTCCGACCAGACCGTGGCCTTTCTACCTTTCTTGGCCGCCGCCGGCCCGACCCCATCGGCACCTCTTCTCTTATCGTTCCTCAATGCTGGGTGTCTGTGCCTCTCGTGCGTTGAGACGCCTCTTTGTGAGCTGAAGGCAGAGCCACATTTTGAGCATCGGAATTCACCATTGGTGTGATCCGTCGCGCCTTTGCATTTCGGGATGTGGCATTTTAGCTGGTGAGCTCGCTCGAACG
Organism: Andrena trimmerana; assembly: GCA_951215215.1. Classification (NCBI taxonomy): domain Eukaryota; kingdom Metazoa; phylum Arthropoda; class Insecta; order Hymenoptera; family Andrenidae; genus Andrena; species Andrena trimmerana. The sequence continues at coordinate 19,636,299 of OX578061.1, forward strand.
TTTTGTTACACTTCTGGCACATCCATTGGATCGCCATATTGTGGTGGATCTCAGTGGCATGCGCCATAAAGTCTTTATCTGATAGGAACTGTATGTTCCTACCTATTCTTAGGCACCCAGCGCATTGAATGGGGCCGTCCAGCGGCAGTCCAATTCTTTGGGATAACTCGTGTCCGGTGTCATAATCAAGGTCGTCAACATTGGTCCTCCTATCAGTAGCGGACAAGTCCGCCACGGAAATCCCAGGACCGGGGATTTCCGCGTCCGAGGCTTCGCTATTAGAACATCTAGACATTGTTTCATAAGCGTTTTGTACCGGGTACATCAAAATCCTTCCATATCCATCTCATATCCAAAGTAAGCCGTTTCGTCAACATGGGCCCAGCATGTCAGCCCAATCGGGACCTCTACTCTTCTCACCTCTACTGCCCTCTTAGCCAGCGGCGTATTGCTTGGATGGCGTACAAAAAATGGGGGACCCTGCCAGCCTACTCTGGACAGGGCCCCCGTACTTATTTCAGGACTTCGTCCTGATCAAATCATCGTCTTTCGCTCCTAAGTTCATATTTTTGCCGTGGAACCGGTCTTATCCCACGGTCTTGCCATTCACGCCACTAGCCTTGACTCCAGCTTTTGACTTATCATCGAGGCACGGAGTACCTCTCAATATTGCTCACCATTGGGGTGGCGTGCTGGGCCGAAAGGTGTGTCCCGGCTGCTGATTTTGGGACACTACCCGCCAAAGGTCGCTTCAGCTTGCCGCGCCCACTGACTCGCGGCAAGGAACCGGGAGCACCACTCGGAGGCGCGACCCCGACTTGAGATATAGAGGCTTTGTATTCGCATATATCCCCAAAACCATGACTCTCTCAGCGTGCCGCCGAAATGCAGCTGGAACAGACATTGTGCATTTTCTCGTCAGCGGGTCGGGTTTCTGTGACCGACTAGTGAGGGACTGGCCACGGACGGGTACCAGCCGCCCTAGCTCACCGACGGAATGACGCAGCAACCACAATGTCGCCTATTTGGCCATCCGAGGGGAGCAAACACTAACAAACGCCCAACGCTCCGCTACTTAAGTTCACGAATCGTTGCACACCTTCTTTCGGCACGTTTGGCCCGGTGGCCGGGCGGCACATGTCCCAACCAACCGGACGCCCCGAGTATAGACGGCTTGACCGCCTAGTAGTGCCGGTTTTCTTGACCGGAGACGTCTGCTTCGTGGTGTTTTAATCCGCAGACCTTTCCAGCAGGTGTCAATAGGTCTCGCCCTCACTAGATACACTGATTTAATATTTTCGAGCGTCACTAATCAGATGACGGGACATTTGGTTACATACGCTTAATCTTGTGAACCTTAAGAGAGTCATAGTTACTCCCGCCGTTTACCCGCGCTTTTTTGAATTTCTTCACGTTGACATTCAGAGCACTGGGCAGAAATCACATTGCGTCAACACCCTCGGGGGCCATCGCAATGCTTTGTTTTAATTAGACAGTCGGATTCCCCTAGTCCGTGCCAGTTCTGAGCTGAGCGTTGAATGGCGGCCGAAGAGGACGACCACGACGGTGAAACCGACACGGAAGCCTCGCAGCAAGGAAGATCCGCGGGAGGCGATGGCACGGGACCGAGCTCGGATCCCGGATGCGAGACCGAAATCCCGACCGTTCACCTCACCCAGGCCCGGCTCGTCAACCAAACCCGTTTCCCAACCAAGCCCGACACGCCCCGCTCCTCAGAGCCAATCCTTATTCCGAAGTTACGGATCCAATTTGCCGACTTCCCTTACCTACATTAATCTATCGACTAGAGGCTCTTTACCTTGGAGACCTGCTGCGGATATGGGTACGAACCGGCGCGACACCTCCACGTGGCCCTCTCCTGGATTTTCAAGGTCCGAGGGGAAGATCCGGACACCGCCGCAACTGCGGTGCTCTTCGCGTTCCAAACCCTATCTCCCTGCTAGAGGTTTCCAGGGAACTCGAACGCTTATACAGAAAAGAAAACTCTTCCCGGATCTCCCGACGGCGTCTCCAGGTCATTTTGGGTTACCCCGACGAACACTCTTACGAGGGCCCGAATGGTTTGCGGTTCCGCTACCGGGTTCCGGAATAGGAACCGGATTCCCTTTCGCCCAACGGGTGTGTGTCTCTCAAAAAAAACTCTGTTTTAGGACACCACATCTGCATAGGATTTCTCTTAGGGCTTAGGATCGACTGACTCGTGTGCAACGGCTGTTCACACGAAACCCTTCTCCACGTCAGTCCTCCAGGGCCTCGCTGGAGTATTTGCTACTACCACCAAGATCTGCACCGACGGTGGCTCCAGGCAGGCTCACGCCCAGACCCTTCTGCGCACACCGCCGCGACCCTCCTACTCGTCAGGGCTTCATGGAGGACGGTCACCCGCGAGCGGGTGGCACGTCCCTCCCCACTTGCCGCTGACGGCGGAGTATAGGCGCGACGCTTCAGCGCCATCCATTTTCAGGGCTAGTTGCTTCGGCAGGTGAGTTGTTACACACTCCTTAGCGGATTCCGACTTCCATGGCCACCGTCCTGCTGTCTTAAGCAACCAACGCCTTTCATGGTATCCCATAAGCGTCGACTTAGGCGCCTTAACTCTGCGTTTGGTTCATCCCACAGCGCCAGTTCTGCTTACCAAAATTGGCCCACTTGGCACTCTGATTCAATATAATCTCGTGGCTTCATGATCCAAGCAAGCCAGAGATCTCACCCATTTAAAGTTTGAGAATAGGTTGAGGTCGTTTCGGCCCCAAGGCCTCTAATCATTCGCTTTACCAGATGAAACTCGCACACGTTCGCGTAGGAACGAGCGAGTGCCAGCTATCCTGAGGGAAACTTCGGAGGGAACCAGCTACTAGATGGTTCGATTAGTCTTTCGCCCCTATACCCAGTTCCGACGATCGATTTGCACGTCAGAATCGCTACGGACCTCCATCAGGGTTTCCCCTGACTTCGTCCTGACCAGGCATAGTTCACCATCTTTCGGGTCCCAACGTGTACGCTCTAGGTGCGCCTCTTCTCGCAATGAGAACGAGACGCCCCGGGAGTGCGAGGCCGCATCGTAACGCGGCCGATCCTCCCTCGGTCGACGCATAGGTCGACCTTCACTTTCATTCCGCCTTTAGGTTTCTTTCTCCCAATGACTCGCGCACATGTTAGACTCCTTGGTCCGTGTTTCAAGACGGGTCCTGAGAGTACCCAAAGCAGTAGCGTCGCCGACCGGTAATTCGAAGCTTGGCGGCCCAGTCCAAGGACACCGCCTGCTAACAGCTGGCCAGGCCCGGGGACGGCACTAGGTCCGTGCCTCCGGGTAAGAACTGACCGGGCTTGCGGCGGGCCTGACGCACACACATTCGAAAATGGATTGGTTGCGGCCCGATACCGTCTCAGAGTACCGTCGCGCAGCCGGCCGGGCGGCCGAGGGTCTGTCGCGTGCTCTGGGAGCAACGAAACAGGCAACCGCTCGGGCCGTAGACCGACACGCAACGGGTCGCGACGTTCTACTAGGGGAGAAGTGCACGACTACGTGGCCGGAACATTCGCCGCCGGTGGTGTACCCTCGCTAATGGAACCACGAAGGTCCACCCGGAGTATCGCGCACCGACGGGAGCCAGCCTCGTCGACGATGAATCTCCCCATTCGATCTTTTGGGTTTCTCAGGTTTACCCCTGAACGGTTTCACGTACTCTTGAACTCTCTCTTCAAAGTTCTTTTCAACTTTCCCTCACGGTACTTGTTCGCTATCGGTCTCGTGGTTGTATTTAGCCTTAGATGGAGTTTACCACCCACTTAGGGTTGCACTCTCAAGCAACCCGACTCTATGGAGAGATCCTCCCGAAACGCGTACCGGTCGCTACGGGCCTGGCACCCTCTCCGGGTAAGTGGCCCCATTCAAGATGGACTTGGACGCGGTGCGACGTCACGGGATAAACGGATCCTCCTGAACACTACAATTCCCTGCGGCGGAACCGCGGGATTCAGTGCTGGGCTAATTCCTGTTCGCTCGCCGCTACTAAGGAAATCCTTGTTAGTTTATTTTCCTCCGCTTAGTAATATGCTTAAATTCAGCGGGTAATCTCGCCTACTCTGAGGTCGTCAATCGTTGTTTTATATATAAAACAAATTATGTTCCACAAGAGAAAAAAGGCAGAGACCGCGAAGTAGAGAGAAGATATTTTTGGAGAAGCGCGCGCGTGCCTCCGATATTATAAATCGTGCTCCCTCTTTTTGGATATTGTACATGTCGAACGGGTCTCCCGGCGGGAGTACGGGGTGGTGTGCGCGTAGTGCGTTGACACAGACGACGGGGCCGGGCCGTACGAGAAGCTGGGCTGAAGAATAAAAGGAGAAGAACGATATACACAAAACTTCTCCAGATTCTTTCTCTTCCCTTGCTCGCTCGCAGTTTCCCATGCGCACCGCGCATATTCGGCATCACGCCACGCACATACATCTTCTTTTTCCCCGTACACATCCCGGCTCGTAGCCGGACCCGACGACGGATCGATGTGTGATCGATATTATTCTCTTGTATCCAGAGGTGCCATCGCACGATTTTTTCAGAGAAAAGGTATATTTGAACTCTCCTCTTCTCCTCTAATCTAGAGAGAATTAGAAGGAGCCCCCCCTCTTCCGATTCATTTTCGCCACGCCAAAGTGTCTTTTCGTCGCGCATCCTCGATCCGATCCGGGAGGAGACTCGCGCGGAACGACCACCGGTTTTTACTTTAACGTCCGTCCGCTATTATTAGCTTTGAGATTCCGCTATCCCTTTCATCACGCCTCGAGCAGTGACTCGCAGCAGAGGGAACATTGTGGAAAAATAAGCTTTTCCGTGGACTGGACGACCGGTGAGATCCGCGGTCTCGGATACGATCGACCAACAACGCGACAAAGACACATGGGGCGATCGGGGAGACTAATCTTCTTCCATTCTACGAAGGAGAGTCTTGCACACCTTTCGCGGCATCGGCGCCTTTCGGTTCGTCAAAGTTCAAATTCGCGCAGCCACGCCAACCAGGATTCTGGGGTACAGAAACGTTTTAAACGACGCGTGGAGCAATCACGCTTCTCATCGGATGTTTGGCACGAACACTCTTGTGTGTCGACGGAACGTGGCCATAGGGAGGGAACGAATAGGGGCTAGGCGAGGACACGCGCAACGACGGGGAAATACATCGACCCGATCCTGTTGCAGAGTGGTTTCTTTTTATTCATCATCCCGCACAGCGCCACCATTCATGTACACCATCATATCCCTGGATCTTCACGGCGTCCCGAAGAACGAGTGTCGGTGCCCTCGATGTATCGATCGAGACTGTTCTATCTCACTTGTCAACGACGACCCTCTTTTTAAAATCCCTAGGGGCCGCGTGAACGCGACGATATAGATCAGCGCACATATGCCCGCGCACTCCGCGCTCTTTCTCTATCTCTCTATCTCTCTATCTCTCTCGGCTCTCTCTTTCTCGGGACAAATTTTTCATTTCAGGCGACGTCGGTAGCACGGTAAAAGATCTCGCGCGGGACGTGAAGGCGAATTCTACAACACCAGTGCGAGCGGAGAGGCCGCTGTGTGTGATCCAGGGAGCGGTGCAGCACACGGGCGGTCGTTGTAAAACAACGACGCACAACGCCGTGAAAGCACGCACGCGAGTCCCCGCGCGATCATTCATCACATTCGCTTCTCTCTTTCTGGTTCTCGCACGGGAGAGAGTACACGCTTCACGATTCTCACGCGAGCCGTTGCAAACGCCGACGAACGGCCCAACTTTCGCTCGTACGTCGCGTATCTCGCGTGTATCATCGACCCGACTCCGAAACGCGTTACATCGTCGGAAACGGCGAGACGGCGAGGATGTGATACGCAGAACCGACGCAAGCAGTCTTTTGTACGTGATAACGACCCTCAGCCAGGCGTGGTCCAGGAATTGTATCCGTGGACCGCAATGTGCGTTCGAAATGTCGATGTTCATGTGTCCTGCAGTTCACACGTTGACGCGCAATTAGCTGCGTTCTTCATCGACCCACGAGCCAAGTGATCCACCGTTCAGGGTAATCGTGTTATTAAATATGTTCGTTATTATCTTTGGTTCTCGGTTCGGATGAAGCCGAGGCCCGTGCGCCTCCAACCAGCGCGCGAAGGAGGTCCGGGCGTCGCCAGCGTTGACGACACTGTGTGTGATTTTTGTCCAGGACGGGAACACCGTCGAAGCGTACCGCGGAAACACCGCGGACGCGACCGACGGCCGAGCGTACATATTCATTTAAAAACCTTCGAGATACACGGCTTGGTACGAGAACCGTAACCGCGTACTCGGGGCGGGGATCATCGACCACCGCACGCGGCAGCATCCTCTGCTTATTACACGCTCTCTTTAT
>OX578061.1:19652700-19677700 GCA_951215215.1 Andrena trimmerana
TGTGCGAAGTCCCGGAAGATGCGGAACGTCGTTTTACCGACGAGTTCCGATTCCTTTATTGGCCATCCGTGGTCCTTTTTCCACAGCGCCTCCCTCATTACCGTCCTTGCCAGCTCGTTTAAGCAGCACTGGTAGATGAGGTGCGTCGAGGTTTCAGCCGCTCCACAGTCGCACAGAGCTGAGTCGCTCAGTGCGAAGGTGTTGAGTTTCCACCTGAAATTTCCATGTCCGCTAAGAAACTGCGTTACATAATAGTCCGGTTGTATCCATGTGGACCTCACCCTCTGTCGGACGTCGTTGAAGAACTCGAACGTCATTCGGCCCTTGCTCGACGTCCGCCAGCGCTGTTGCCATGCGTCCATTGTTGCTTCTCGTGCCTGTTGTTCCTCTTCTTTTGACGGATTTGGTCCTTTCCTGATCTTGTAGATTTTCGAGCGTTCCTCCAGCAGTAGGTCGATCGGGACAACTCCCGCGATGATTGGGAGCGCGTCCGTCGACGTCGTTGAATAGGCCTTGGTCACTCGAAGGAGGGCCAATCTCTGCGACCGTACCAGTGCCGTTCTCGATTTGACCCGTAGCAGGTCACCCCATGCGGCTGCCGCGTACGTGGTTATGGGCACGTACAGTCCTCTATACAGTGTATAAAGGGCCCCGTAGCCCAGTCCCCAGTTCGCTTTGGCTATTCTCGCGAGAGCGTTGAATAAATTCAAGCACTTCTCGGAGACCTTCCGCACGTGCGTGTCCATTTTCAGGCCAGTCTCGAGGTGCACTCCTAGGTACTTGATCACAGGTTGCATCTTGATTCCTCTACCGTTCAGGCGGATGGTCGGTGGTCTCCGTATGTCGAGGTCCCCCTTGACCAACAGCATCTCGGTTTTCTCGGCTGAAAGCTGCAATTTCTTTCTCCCACACCACTCCGAAACCGCGGTAACCGCGGCCTGGCCCCTCACTCTGAGAGCCTCTCGCGAGTTCCCAGAAACGATGACCAGTACGTCGTCGGCGTAGGCAATGGGCTCGCATTCTAACTCCTCGGATGACAGCACGGCCAGCAGGTCGTCGAATACCAGATTCCAGAAGCTGGGACCCAGTATCGAGCCCTGCGGGCACCCCTTTGTGACGGATTTACTCACCGATTCCTGCTTTCCCATGATCTGCACCGACCTTTCGGAGAAGTAGCTGTCCACTAGACCATATAGGTTTCGCGGGCAGTTCCTCCTCTTCAGCTCGTACAGGACATTCGGCCACCATACGTTGTCGAACGCCCCCGAAATGTCAAGGGCAATTGCGAGAACGTAACTCTCCTCGACCTTACTCGCGACCACCTCGCGGAGTTTGACTATGGCGTCCTCCGTTGACTTTCCTGGACGGAACCCATATTGTCGGTCGGAGGACAGTCGATGGTCGAGGAGGAGCGGCGCAAGTCTCACAGCCATCAGTCTCTCGAGCAACTTCCCCACCATTGACAGCAGGCAGATTGGGCGATACGACTTCGGGCTGCTGCGATCTCGATCCGGTCCCTTGGGGATCGCAATAATATTCCCTACCTTCCAGCGGGTCGGAAATACTCCCAAGTCGAGGCAGCCGTTGCAGAGTTTGAGGAGCTCCTCCCGGAGGCATCCCCAGGACCGCTGGATTACCTCGACTTCGACCCTGTCTGGACCCGGGCATTTGCCTCTCCTGAGTCTCGTTACCGCTGCACAAAGTTCCTCCTCCAGGAACGGTGGCGCGGCTTCTGTGTCCGGTTGAACAGCGGTCTCGTTACGGATCCACATTTGCTCCGGCGTTTCCTCGCGCACCTCGTCATCTGGGACGAGGGCCCTCAGCAGCGCCTCGGCGGTGGACCTCCAAGACTCCGTCTGTTCTCCATCTGCAAGCACCAAAGATGAAACGGCCTCCTCACTTCGTAGTTTCCCTAAGGCCGCTTTGGTTGCGACGCCCCACGGCTCGTCGTTTCCCTTTTTGGTGACAAACTGGCGCCACGTGCTGTTCTTCACGTTTGCCACCTTCTTCTTGTAGACTCTCCTGAGTGTCTTCCATTCTTCCTCGTAGATTCCTCTTGTAGTCGGGTCCCTGGTCATCTGAAATTTCCTCCGCGCTCGATGGGACGCTCTCTTCAGTTCTGTAAGTTCGCCCGTCCACCACGGTTTGGACCGGTTATGCCATTTCCTTAATGGTATTGCAGCGTCACAGGCGCTGGTCAATACTCGTTCGAAGTGTTCGGCCACACTCTCAACGTCCTCGGCACAAAGGATTTGAGCCTCAGAGAGAGAGTGCTTCTCTTGCATTAGGACTCGTTGGAACTTGTCCCATTTGGCATTCCTGGTGTTGTACCGTGGTTTCTGGAACGGCCTTCTAGTGCCACCGTTATTGAGGTCCAGTCTGGTTTCGATGATTCTGTGGTCGCTGGAGGAACCGCTCTCGTGCACCTTCCAGGTGCTCATGAGCGGTATCGCTTCCCAGCTCGCCAGCGTAACGTCGATGTTCGATGATCCCCGAGTACTCTGAAACGTGGTGGGTTGTCCCGGCTCATTCAGGACTAGCAGATCGTGACGCGCGATTAGCTGTTCCAGCTCCTCGCCGCGACCGTCGGTTCTCCCACTGTGCCAGAGGTGCGATTTCGCGTTCGCGTCCGCCCCAATGACCAGTATTCGACCCTTGAGTCTCGTCACGATCCTGTCCAAATGTGCCAATCCAACTCCAATATCCACCGATGGTGGGAAGTATTGGCTCACCACGTATATTTCCGCGCCGTCAATAGAGATCTGGACACAGACGCAGTGCGTCGTGCACAGATCCGAGATTTCTAGCACGGTGAATCCTCGGTTGCGGACGCAGATCGCCGCCCATGGCGGTTGCCCCACGTTACCGCGCGAGATCACCCTTGCACCGTTGCCGAATCCTGGTATGTGTCCATTGATGCTGTATGGCTCCTGCATCAGGAGGATGTCAGCGTCCAATTTCTCCATCTCAGATCGAACCTCGTGTGGCACTAATCTCGATCGCTGCATATTGTGCTGCAGGATCTTGATTCCTCGTCCAGCCGTGTAGTCGCCCTTAGCAGTGGTAAACCGTCCTGTTCACCGACTTCTCGAGAGCCTTCCTGTGCGCGGGGCACTCCTTGCTGGATGCTGCGTGGCCCCCTTTGAGTCCGAAGCGCCTGCAATTAACGCAGACGGCGGACTGTGTCTTCTTGGGGCACGTTTTCGCCCCGTGCCCCTCCTCTGTGCAGTGGCTGCAGACCTCCTCCTTGTGTCGGCAGTGCTTGGCGATGTGCCCGAATCCTTGGCACTTGAAGCACCGGCTCACTGCGAGAAAATCGCGCACCTTGCACGCGTTCCACCCGAGGAAAACTTTGTTCGCCTCGAGCAGCTTCTCTCGCAGCTTCGGCGAAACTTCGGCCACCCAGTTGGTCTCGTCACTGTCCTTCCTTCCGGTCCTGAAACATAAAGAAAAGTCCCCGTCATTCTCCATACCTTCCGTTGCTTTCGCGTTTTGTTTACGCATGCTTTTCAGGATGTCATTTTCAGACATCTCCCTCGGGACGTCGAAAATGATCATCCTCGGGTTTTTGACCGTCGGTGTCCTGGTCTGCAGTCCGGCGTCCCTGAGCTTGGGATTATCCACAAGCTCTTTCAGCGCCTCCGGTGTTGTTGTTTCCACGGCAATACCATTGCCGCGGATTGGCTTAACCGCCTTCACCTGCATCCCCCTCTTTCGAGGGTTCACCAGGGTGAAGACAGCCTCGCGCGCTTCCTCGCTCGTCTTAATTTTCCCCTCCTCTCCGTCCGGGAAAATCATGACAACGTTCCTGGGCGGCCCGACTGCCGACGGCGAGACCTTCGCCGTGTTCATCCTTACCCTGTCCGCGTAGGACAGGGTCGCTGGGGTCTCAGCCTTCTTGACCACCTTTTCGAGGGACCTCGTCGCCTGGAGGGACTTCTGGACGGCCCCGCCCAAGGCCTCCTCCGACTTCCTTGCCTGGGCGTTCGCCTGCTCCAGCTTCCCCTCCAGGAAACTGTTCCTGAGAAGGGTGTCCTGAACGAGACCCCTCATCTCCTTGAAGCAGCGCAAGATTACATTCGCCTGCTCCTTATTAATCTTTTTGGCAGGATCCGTGCAGTAAGCAAAGATCCTGTCCTCGATTTCGCTGGCCGCCTCCTTGGTGGAGGCGAGAGTCCTCTCCTTCGTTGGTGGTGGTGGTGCCGCTCCTGTCGTCCTTCCCTCCTTCGCTGGTGGTTGTGGTGGTAGTGCTGACGCTGCTTTCTGGTCCTCAGTCGTCTTCCGCATCTTCTTTTCCTCCTGGATTTGTCCCGTTGTCTTCTCGGGCGTTGTGCTCGCCTTCCTCTTCGCCGTCTTGGTACCGACGGGGGTCGCCTTCGTCGATACCGGAATCCCGGTGACAGCCTTGAGCCGCCCCTTGGCCTCCTCCGCTCTGAGCGTCACGCTCGGTGCCATACTGAAGTGGGTTCCCCCACTCCTGTCCTTGCTGCGTGTGATGGTGGGGCGCGCCCCACCTGCCGCTTTGTCCGCTGCCCGGGCGGCGTACGTGACCGACCGATGGCCCAAGATGGCAGCGATGACGTCACCGACTTGGTTTTTCCCACCGCTCGGCGCCGACGCTCCGGATGCTATTTCCTAAAACAGAAAAATACCGTATCTCTCTTATTACTGGCTCGATTTGGTCGCTCTCGGCGTCATATAATTCGTTCAGTAGATAGGGACATTTTTTTTTTTCATTTTTTTTTTCATTTAATTCACCATGCGATTGTGGCTCGAGCGACAGCTCATTGCCACCTTTTAACTTTACCTAAAATTTTATTTCTTCATTATTTTCTAATGTGGTATTTACTAGTTCTTCTTATTTTCAGTTTGTTAAATTTTCTTATATAGGTCTAAATTGGTTTCCTTTCAATTTTGTTTAGAAATATCGCAGGTTTAGTTTTGACGTCTAATAACAATAAAAAAAAAACCCATTGGGTAAAAATAAAGATATACAAAGTTTCGTCTTTCAAATTTTATTTTTTCAGTTTTATTCAGGTCTCTCAGCCGTCGGGATCGCATCCCGCCGTTCCCGTCCCTGCCCCGGGGAGGCGGACCTTCTACTTTCTAATTCGATAAGGTAAGTCTTTCTGGTTTCGAATATTAATTTTGTACATTTTGAGAATTTCTCGAATTCTTCTTTTGTCTCTATCAGGCTTTCTTCATTTCCTCTTCTTTCGCTTAACGTGTCGTATCTATGTTCTTCATATTTTTCGCATTCATAAAGCATGTGGTCTATATTTTCCTCCTCTTCTTGACATAGCGGACAGTTACTTTCTTCAGTGCAACCTCTTCTTTGTAGCGTGCCGTTTATTGGACCATACCCTGTTATCATATAGACACTCAATCGTCCTGGTTTGAACCATCTATTTTCGTTGGTAAAGTTAACTTTCTTTATAAATCTATATGTGGTTCTACCTCGACTCTCCGTATCCCATCTGCATTGCCATTCTCTTTGCACCAAATCTTTTATCTTTTCTGTTTCCTCTTCTACAATCCGAATTTCTGTACCTTTCGCTATTTCCCTCTCCCGATAGATGTAGCTCTTCCATGTTGTTGTTCTATTCTTTCGTATCCTGTTTATCAATCCCTGCTCTATAATCACCAAGTCTAGGGGTGTTGTTCCAGCTATTACTTGCATGGCTACTGTAGCAGTTGTTCTACAAGCTTTTGTTAAAACTAACAATATCGCTCTTTGCGTTGCCAGGAGGCTTCTTATTACGTGCGCTTTTTGTACGCTATCGTACCACATAGATGAACCATACTTTATGATTGGGATAACAACCGCTTTATATATAATATTTACTATGTATGAATTGAGTCCCCAGCTTTCCTTTGCGACTCTTCTAATAGACATGACTAAATTTATTATTTTGTTTCTCAAATACTTTGCGTGTTGAACGAAAGTCATTTTTTCATCTAGTATCATCCCTAGATATTTTACTTGTGTACCATACTTGACATTTTCATTGTTAATTTTCATAATAGGTAACCTTTCTCTATCTAATTTACCTTTCATAATCATTGCTGTCGTCTTAGATGATGATACTTTGAGTTTGTGCAATGTACACCAATTGTTTAATATGTCTAAAGCTTTTCTCGCATTATTCTCTATTTCTTTTCTGGAATTTCCTTTTATTACGATTGCTAAATCATCTGCATATGCAGTCGCTTCAACTTCCTGTTCAGAGATTTCAGTTTCGATTTGCTTGAGAAGAGAGTCCATGCACCAGCCCCAAGCCATGGGCCCGATGATGGAGCCCTGCGGGCACCCTTTCTGCATCGCTCGTGTAATTCTTTCAAATTTTGACACTACTGTCATTTTCCGTCGTTTGAAATAGCTATTAATAATCTTGATGAGACTAGTACTACACTCAGCTTTTATTATCCTTGCTATGATTGCTGGCCACCATAGATTATCAAAAGCGCCCTCAATATCTACGAAAAGTACTACAGTGTATTTCTTTTCGGCATTTACTATTCCGTACTTTAAGTTATTAAGCGCATCCTCCGTAGATTTCTTTTCCCTAAATCCATATTGCTTTTCACTTTCGAGCCCCATTTCGTTATACTGCGTTTGAATTCTGTTAACTATTATCCTTTCGAATAGTTTACCTACTACGGATAGGAGAGCAATCGGACGGTATGAATTTAAAAGTTTCTTATCTTTTGTCTTGTCCTTTAATATTATTTTCAGTTTCGATACCTTCCAATCTCTTGGAAATACCGAATTTCTTAGACAGTTATTGTATAAGTTGTACAATATATTTTTATTACACCGCCATAGCTTAACCAGGATTTCAATAGTAAAATTATCGAATCCTGGTGCTTTCCGAGTCTTACACTTTTTAATAGCCGCCTCTATCTCATCTATCTCTATATCAGGTTCTATATTGCTGTTTCTATATGTATTGTTTCCTAATCTCAACTCTATTTGTTCCCTTGATTCGTTTCCTATATTTTCTTGCGGTACGCACTTATCCATTAAGGCGTTCATAGTGTCCGCCCAATTTGTCGTGATGTTTCCCGAGGGAAGCATTAACGAGCTCATAAACTCCGCTTTTTTTATTTTATTTCTCACAATCTTGTATACGATGCTCCAAGGGTCTCTGTTCCCTTCAATTGTGACAAAGTTCTGCCATGTTTGTCGTTTATTGTGTCTTATAGCAGTTACGTATGCGTTCCTAGCTGTTCTGTATGTTTGGGTATATTCTTCTATTACATCATCAAAATGTAATCTTCTTGCTCTGCTAAGTTGCTTCTTTGCTGCCATGGATTTCTTTCTTAGGGTGCTTAATTCCTCATTCCACCAGGGCATAGCCCGATCGGCCCTTTTCCTTTTAGGGATTGAGAATTCGCAACATTTATTTAATACCTTATTAAATTTATGTACTGCTTTATCAGGAGATTCTTTCCCCAGTTGTTCTAAAACCCTTTCATTAAACTCACAATTCACAATTTGATTAAATTTACTCCAGTCGGCCTTCGCATGGTTGTATCCTACCTCGGTACTCCAGATTCTGTCACGACTTATCGAGCCTTTGACATTAAACGTTATAAGATTATGGTCGCTAGTGGTGCAAATTGTATCCACTTTCCAGCTGTGCTGATTTAACACCATGTTATGATTCATTAAAGTTATGTCTATGTTAGATTCACCGTTTAGAGATGAAAATGTTGGCGAGTTATTTGGTTCATTCACCACTTGGAGATTATTCGCCATTATAAATTCCTCCAATAATTTGCCTCGTTCATCTGTTTCCTCTGAAAACCACATTTCCGACTTAGAATTTGCATCCATCGTTATTATAATCTTACTATTTTTAAGACTTCTCATTATTTCTTCTAATTGCTTTAGAAATGGTTCTAGAGGTCTCGAGAATTGACAATACACATTTATTACATAAAACTCAAGCTCTTCTGCCCGTACATGGAAACACATAATATGTTCATTCATTTCGCATGGGATCGTTAGTATTTCCATCTTTTCTTCCTTCACCACTGCTGCTACCCAAGGGTATTCTCCATATGTATGTATTATCCGTAATTCAGGGGACGTATAGCCCCTAACTGTACTCTTATAGCTGTATGGTTCCTGGAGACATAGAATGTCTATTTCATTCTCTTTCATTATCAGTTCTAAATTAGCAGCTGCAGCAGTGGAACGTTGTGCATTTATTTGTCCAACCTTTAGTTCCATTGTATTTTATTTTTATATATTTCCAAGTTCCTTATGTACTCCGGGCAGTCTTTACTCCGTACTGGGTGTCCTACATCCTTTCTTTTCATTCTCAGACAATTTATGCACTGAGGATGCTCCTTTCTATCACATTTCTCACGTAAATGGTCTTTTGATCCGCACGTGTCACACAGCTGATCCGGCACACTACATACCTTGGCTATGTGTCCATAGCCATGGCATTTAAAACATCTCGTTATGTTCAAGTATTCCTTAACTCGGTATACTCTCCATAGCATGAAAATTCTTCCTCGATCTACCACATTTACATAAAATTTACTTGGAATTTGCACAATCCAGTTAACCTTGTTCTCTTTGGTATTAAAGCTATGTCGAAAAATTAAGCTGTCCTTTAACTCCTGTAGATCATATCCGCTAGCCTCAAAGTTTTTGTTAATAAAGTCTTCTTTTAGTTCTTCAGGCTTATGTTCTTTTTCAACGTCATAGATTATTATCGATGGGTCCATTTTCTTCGGTTTATCGATTTTTAGACCTATGTTTTCTAATCCACTCTTGGCTATCATTTCCACATCTTCTTTGTCCTTAACTTCCATTACAATTCCTTTCTTCTTCATTTGCCTGATATTTTTAACTTTTAGTTTGCTCCTTATGTTTTTCAATTTGTTAAAAATATCTGCTTTCAATTCTTCATTATTTCTATTATCGTTTTCTAACACCGGTTTAATAAGCAAAACTTCAAACGTTTCTTTATGTATTTTTTGCTTTTCTATTACAGGCACCGACCCAGGGCAGGCGGGGCGGGCAGCACGAGACGCCGCACTGGCATAAGAACTCAACATCGGTGGGGCCACGGCCTGGTAAGTAGCCTTCAGCTTCTCATTTTCTAGTATTTCTTTTTGTAATTTTGATTCTAATAGTGACCATTTCTCTAAAATAAATTTAATTGCAGTCCTTGATATTTTATTTGTCTCATCAAAAAGGAACCCCTCCAGCCGGACCCTCTCCATTCTGACCTCCTCAAGCGAGGTTCCGCTTACTTCTTCAGTTACCTCATCTTCGTATTCGTCTGAAGGCTTTTTCCTTTTCAATGATTTAGATCGCGGCCCGGGCCTACCTCGCATCACCGACGCAGACGAAACCGACGAGAGAGAACTAGTTCTACTTAGTCCACTTGCAGTGCCTATTTTATCGTTATCTACTTCCATTTTGTCATCACCTGTTCCTGCATTATTACCATTATTACTTTTTGTTTTTTTTTGTGTTTTTTGTATATTTTGTTTTGTTTGTTTATTTTTATTTGAATCTCCCATATTAATCCCACGAGTGTGGTGGAAATAACGTCCACCCCCTTCAGAGCCACCTATGAGGGGGTAAGGCTGCGAAACATGTGTATAAATACACATGTTCGCAAGATTGGGAGGGCGCCAGGTATCCCGACCTTGGTCGCTAACGGCCGGTGCACCCACCGGCCACGCGTCTGCGCAAAGTCAGAAGCGAGCCCCCTCGCCACGCACCATAGCTTGGGGCTTAGGGATTTTTTAGAGAGGTTTTTCTCCTCGCGGCCCAGCCAGTTAAGGCAAGGCCCCCGTTCCCCCGGCGCCACATACCACCGAGACAAGTCTCGATGGGTCGTCGCGACGCCGGGGGTTTACGGTAGCTCGGGCCCTCGGGGTCGCCACTCCCCGTACTGTCAGCATGCCTCTACGGCATGCCGCAGCCCCTGAGAGAGTAGATAGGGACAAGTATTGTGCGCGCTTCGGGTCCCGATCGCGATAGCGATCGGACACGCCGTACAACCAAGTCGGTTCTCCGACTCATACCGACTTCGCGAGAAAAGGTGTTATTCTCTATCTTTCTAGGAACTCTGCCAGGGGAAACGGCGTGCATAGATGGAAGGCACGCGACTTGGAAAAACCCTGCCCTCGCCTTGCGGGTCATCGGACAAGTTGGATCTACCCCTAAGGGAAGCGGCTCATTTAGTCGGCGCTTCACGTCGCGTAGCGTCGGGGAGCGCCGTCCAGTGGGGACCACGAGGAGGTAGAGCCGCCAGCGGATGCTCGATCCCAGCAGGATGGCTTTCAGCCGTTTCCCTGCACCGCCACAGCTCGCATTACTGCTTACTGCCTGCACGGGCGGTCGCAGGTTATATTACCCATCTTCTTGTACGGTCCTTGTATCCTGCTTCTTGTAGTCCATTCTGCCTCGTGGTTGTTCCTGGTTTTGTGTCCGTTGTCCTCTTTTGTATCGTCGTCTCGTCTGTCAGCGTATTCGTCTCTGACTCCGTCTTTGTCATCTCGAGGTCCACTTCTTCTTTCTTCTTTCTTCTCTCCCTGCAACTTTACATATAAATGTCCTTTCGTGTAAATACTTATGCTTTTGTACTCCTGGTTCCTCTTCGTTATCCCGGGCGTCCTTAGTGTCCTTGCTGCTGTGGTGGTTGATCCTCTTCTACTGGCGATGTCGGTCGTTCCTTTGCTTTCAGCGTGGCGTGTGCGAAGTCCCGGAAGATGCGGAACGACGTTTTACCGACGAGTTCCGATTCCTTTATTGGCCATCCGTGGTCCTTTTTCCACAGCGCCTCCCTCATTACCGTCCTTGCCAGCTCGTTTAAGCAGCACTGGTAGATGAGGTGCGTCGAGGTTTCAGCCGCTCCACAGTCGCACAGAGCTGAGTCGCTCAGTGCGAAGGTGTTGAGTTTCCACCTGAAATTTCCATGTCCGCTAAGAAACTGCGTTACATAATAGTCCGGTTGTATCCATGTGGACCTCACCCTCTGTCGGACGTCGTTGAAGAACTCGAACGTCATTCGGCCCTTGCTCGACGTCCGCCAGCGCTGTTGCCATGCGTCCATTGTTGCTTCTCGTGCCTGTTGTTCCTCTTCTTTTGACGGATTTGGTCCTTTCCTGATCTTGTAGATTTTCGAGCGTTCCTCCAGCAGTAGGTCGATCGGGACAACTCCCGCGATGATTGGGAGCGCGTCCGTCGACGTCGTTGAATAGGCCTTGGTCACTCGAAGGAGGGCCAATCTCTGCGACCGTACCAGTGCCGTTCTCGATTTGACCCGTAGCAGGTCACCCCATGCGGCTGCCGCGTACGTGGTTATGGGCACGTACAGTCCTCTATACAGTGTATAAAGGGCCCCGTAGCCCAGTCCCCAGTTCGCTTTGGCTATTCTCGCGAGAGCGTTGAATAAATTCAAGCACTTCTCGGAGACCTTCCGCACGTGCGTGTCCATTTTCAGGCCAGTCTCGAGGTGCACTCCTAGGTACTTGATCACAGGTTGCATCTTGATTCCTCTACCGTTCAGGCGGATGGTCGGTGGTCTCCGTATGTCGAGGTCCCCCTTGACCAACAGCATCTCGGTTTTCTCGGCTGAAAGCTGCAATTTCTTTCTCCCACACCACTCCGAAACCGCGGTAACCGCGGCCTGGCCCCTCACTCTGAGAGCCTCTCGCGAGTTCCCAGAAACGATGACCAGTACGTCGTCGGCGTAGGCAATGGGCTCGCATTCTACCTCCTCGGATGACAGCACGGCCAGCAGGTCGTCGAATACCAGATTCCAGAAGCTGGGACCCAGTATCGAGCCCTGCGGGCACCCCTTTGTGACGGATTTACTCACCGATTCCTGCTTTCCCATGATCTGCACCGACCTTTCGGAGAAGTAGCTGTCCACTAGACCATATAGGTTTCGCGGGCAGTTCCTCCTCTTCAGCTCGTACAGGACATTCGGCCACCATACGTTGTCGAACGCCCCCGAAATGTCGAGGGCAATTGCGAGAACGTAACTCTCCTCGACCTTACTCGCGACCACCTCGCGGAGTTTGACTATGGCGTCCTCCGTTGACTTTCCTGGACGGAACCCATATTGTCGGTCGGAGGACAGTCGATGGTCGAGGAGGAGCGGCGCAAGTCTCACAGCCATCAGTCTCTCGAGCAACTTCCCCACCATTGACAGCAGGCAGATTGGGCGATACGACTTCGGGCTGCTGCGATCTCGATCCGGTCCCTTGGGGATCGCAATAATATTCCCTACCTTCCAGCGGGTCGGAAATACTCCCAAGTCGAGGCAGCCGTTGCAGAGTTTGAGGAGCTCCTCCCGGAGGCATCCCCAGGACCGCTGGATTACCTCGACTTCGACCCTGTCTGGACCCGGGCATTTGCCTCTCCTGAGTCTCGTTACCGCTGCACAAAGTTCCTCCTCCAGGAACGGTGGCGCGGCTTCTGTGTCCGGTTGAACAGCGGTCTCGTTACGGATCCACATTTGCTCCGGCGTTTCCTCGCGCACCTCGTCATCTGGGACGAGGGCCCTCAGCAGCGCCTCGGCGGTGGACCTCCAAGACTCCGTCTGTTCTCCATCTGCAAGCACCAAAGATGAAACGGCCTCCTCACTTCGTAGTTTCCCTAAGGCCGCTTTGGTTGCGACGCCCCACGGCTCGTCGTTTCCCTTTTTGGTGACAAACTGGCGCCACGTGCTGTTCTTCACGTTTGCCACCTTCTTCTTGTAGACTCTCCTGAGTGTCTTCCATTCTTCCTCGTAGATTCCTCTTGTAGTCGGGTCCCTGGTCATCTGAAATTTCCTCCGCGCTCGATGGGACGCTCTCTTCAGTTCTGTAAGTTCGCCCGTCCACCACGGTTTGGACCGGTTATGCCATTTCCTTAATGGTATTGCAGCGTCACAGGCGCTGGTCAATACTCGTTCGAAGTGTTCGGCCACACTCTCAACGTCCTCGGCACAAAGGATTTGAGCCTCAGAGAGAGAGTGCTTCTCTTGCATTAGGACTCGTTGGAACTTGTCCCATTTGGCATTCCTGGTGTTGTACCGTGGTTTCTGGAACGGCCTTCTAGTGCCACCGTTATTGAGGTCCAGTCTGGTTTCGATGATTCTGTGGTCGCTGGAGGAACCGCTCTCGTGCACCTTCCAGGTGCTCATGAGCGGTATCGCTTCCCAGCTCGCCAGCGTAACGTCGATGTTCGATGATCCCCGAGTACTCTGAAACGTGGTGGGTTGTCCCGGCTCATTCAGGACTAGCAGATCGTGACGCGCGATTAGCTGTTCCAGCTCCTCGCCGCGACCGTCGGTTCTCCCACTGTGCCAGAGGTGCGATTTCGCGTTCGCGTCCGCCCCAATGACCAGTATTCGACCCTTGAGTCTCGTCACGATCCTGTCCAAATGTGCCAATCCAACTCCAATATCCACCGATGGTGGGAAGTATTGGCTCACCACGTATATTTCCGCGCCGTCAATAGAGATCTGGACACAGACGCAGTGCGTCGTGCACAGATCCGAGATTTCTAGCACGGTGAATCCTCGGTTGCGGACGCAGATCGCCGCCCATGGCGGTTGCCCCACGTTACCGCGCGAGATCACCCTTGCACCGTTGCCGAATCCTGGTATGTGTCCATTGATGCTGTATGGCTCCTGCATCAGGAGGATGTCAGCGTCCAATTTCTCCATCTCAGATCGAACCTCGTGTGGCACTAATCTCGATCGCTGCATATTGTGCTGCAGGATCTTGATTCCTCGTCCAGCCGTGTAGTCGCCCTTAGCAGTGGTAAACCGTCCTGTTCACCGACTTCTCGAGAGCCTTCCTGTGCGCGGGGCACTCCTTGCTGGATGCTGCGTGGCCCCCTTTGAGTCCGAAGCGCCTGCAATTAACGCAGACGGCGGACTGTGTCTTCTTGGGGCACGTTTTCGCCCCGTGCCCCTCCTCTGTGCAGTGGCTGCAGACCTCCTCCTTGTGTCGGCAGTGCTTGGCGATGTGCCCGAATCCTTGGCACTTGAAGCACCGGCTCACTGCGAGAAAATCGCGCACCTTGCACGCGTTCCACCCGAGGAAAACTTTGTTCGCCTCGAGCAGCTTCTCTCGCAGCTTCGGCGAAACTTCGGCCACCCAGTTGGTCTCGTCACTGTCCTTCCTTCCGGTCCTGAAACATAAAGAAAAGTCCCCGTCATTCTCCATACCTTCCGTTGCTTTCGCGTTTTGTTTACGCATGCTTTTCAGGATGTCATTTTCAGACATCTCCCTCGGGACGTCGAAAATGATCATCCTCGGGTTTTTAACCGTCGGTGTCCTGGTCTGCAGTCCGGCGTCCCTGAGCTTGGGATTATCCACAAGCTCTTTCAGCGCCTCCGGTGTTGTTGTTTCCACGGCAATACCATTGCCGCGGATTGGCTTAACCGCCTTCACCTGCATCCCCCTCTTTCGAGGGTTCACCAGGGTGAAGACAGCCTCGCGCGCTTCCTCGCTCGTCTTAATTTTCCCCTCCTCTCCGTCCGGGAAAATCATGACAACGTTCCTGGGCGGCCCGACTGCCGACGGCGAGACCTTCGCCGTGTTCATCCTTACCCTGTCCGCGTAGGACAGGGTCGCTGGGGTCTCAGCCTTCTTGACCACCTTTTCGAGGGACCTCGTCGCCTGGAGGGACTTCTGGACGGCCCCGCCCAAGGCCTCCTCCGACTTCCTTGCCTGGGCGTTCGCCTGCTCCAGCTTCCCCTCCAGGAAACTGTTCCTGAGAAGGGTGTCCTGAACGAGACCCCTCATCTCCTTGAAGCAGCGCAAGATTACATTCGCCTGCTCCTTATTAATCTTTTTGGCAGGATCCGTGCAGTAAGCAAAGATCCTGTCCTCGATTTCGCTGGCCGCCTCCTTGGTGGAGGCGAGAGTCCTCTCCTTCGTTGGTGGTGGTGGTGCCGCTCCTGTCGTCCTTCCCTCCTTCGCTGGTGGTGGTGGTGCCGTCTCTCCTGTTCTCTCCTTCGGTGGTGGTAGTGGTGGTCCTCCTTCCGTCGTCTTCCGCATCTTCTTCTCCTCCTGCGTTGGTCCCGTGGACTTCACTGGCGTGGTGCTCGCCTTCCTCTTCGCCGTCTTTGTGGTCGCCTTCGTCGATACCGGAATCCCGGTGACAGCCTTGAGCCGCGCCTTGGCCTCCTCCGCTCTGAGCGTCACGCTCGGTGCCATACTGGAGTGGGTTCCCCCACTCCTGTCCTTGGTGCGTGTGGTGGGGCGCGCCCCACCTGCCGCTTTGTCCGCTGCCCGGGCGGCGTACGTGACCGACCGATGGGCCAAGATGGCAGCGGTGACGTCACCGACTTGGTTTTTCCCACCGCTCGGCGCCGACGCTCCGGATGCTCTTTCCTAAAACAGAAAATACCGTATCTCTCTTATTAGTGGCTCGATTTGGTCGCTCTCGGCGTCATATAATTCGTTCCTATAATCTACGCTGGGCGTTCGCAGATATCTCACACAGAAGTGGAGACACCCATCAAAGCCCACTTTCTCTCTGGAATTTACAATAATAATATTCCCGTCACACTGCCACGCAGCATTCACTCAGTCCTTGCACTCTTATAATTGCTGATACAAGTTCCAAAGCAGACTACAGGACAGAATGCTTTCGTCCGACCTCAACGCTGACGTGGCCGATGACGCTTGGGTCGTCCCAAGATGGCGGCGCGTCGGCGTCGTTGGAGGATCGGATATTAAATCTATCCTAACTAACGCTATTTTCGTCCAAATCAAATGGCGAATAGCTCCTCCTGTTCGTCTCCTCGAACTGAGCTCACTGCCGCAGGCACTCACGTGTATCTCGCTCGGAAGCAAAGATATCAAGCGAAAACCCGCACGGCCGACCCACGGACACGAAAATCGCAGATCTTGAAAAAGTTTCTGAAAAATTCCCGTTACGATCGGCACACAGTAAACACAGACACGAAAAAGAACACTCCTAGCACGTGATTTGACTCGCGAAACTCCACGGACTCTATGCATAAATGCTAGAAGTCCTTTGTAAATCAGTAGATAGGGACAGATAGTGTCTATGAGCGCCACGAGCCTAAAGCTTGCTCTGTCTACCGAGGCTTCTTATTTGATGCCTATACGATCGATGTTAATGATAGGGGGGTACCACCAGCGAAAACCATACCAGGGGATGCATACGCAGATGTTCTGTATGGGGGCTTGGAATAACCCCTTCTTCACCACTTAAGGATCATTAGAAGGGTAGATCGTCCCGGAAGGGAAGTGACCCACTTAGCCATTTCGCCTGCATTCTTCGACTAGAGTCTCAGACTGGAGGCGGAATGTATCCAGTGGGGGCCACGAGGAGGCGGGGTCACCAGCAGAAGGCTCGATCTCATGCGGGCTCGTATCAGGATACGAGAGTTTAGCAGTAGTGGAAGACTACTGCTTACCGTCTCGGCACGACTCATCTCTCGACGAATCGCCCGCGCCGCCTCGACGGTAAGTAGATAGGGACAGAGGGAATCTCGTTAATCCATTCATGCGCGTCACTAATTAGATGACGAGGCATTTGGCTATTTTTTTTTTTTTTTTTTTTTTTGCAAAGGTGGGGAAATACATTTACGTACTTAATCCGGCTGGGATGATGATCAGCCAGCTGTGTGGGACTCGCACTAAAAAAAAAAAACGTGAATACCCACTAAAACCCCACCTTCTCGTTATGCCTATTTGATAAGGGTAGGCAGCACCCAAATTCGTCCGAACGAGGCTTCCTTAGCTTAGCCTACTCCCGTTCGCTGTGCCACGTTTCTCCTGACGGTTGTTGTCGTCCGATTGAACTTCCACACTGCATTGAGGCCGCCCACGAGGACTCGTGTCGAGATGATCTTAAGCTCGGTCTTCTTCAGAACTCCCCGTGTAGTGAGTTCATTGGCTGACGATACACTCCATACGCCGCGGTAATTAAGTGTGGCAGATGTAAAATGTACGTCCTTGACATCGTACCTTCCCCTTATGGCCTGAGTTAACGGTTGGTATTTCATAATCTTTGCTGCGTGTGCCTCCTCTAGATTAGTGCAGTCGCCAACAACTTGCGCATCAATGACGAGAGCGATGTCACCCCGCTTAGCTACCAGGTCCGGCTTCCTAACGCCCTCCGGTGTCTCAAAGTGGGGCTCCTCGTCAACTTGTTGGTAGCTCTTTCCCAACGCTCGCTTGACGTATGATGCCACTGCGTTATGCCTGTCGATCCGTGCCCTGTGTGTCCTGTCACATTTCTGGAGCACATGGTTTAAAGTTTCGACAGCGTTGCATCCCGCTCGACATTGTCTGCTCTCGCCTCTACCACGTGTTGTGCGCGACCTAACCGGCATAGCGTTGATCCGCAGCTTATTGGCGTTAATATAATCCTTGCCGCTTAGTAGTCGGTTCCCATCCGTAATCCACTTGTGTTGCTGTGGTACTTCGCGCGATTCGCTTAGGCCCATACCATCTAAGGACGTGTGGAGGAGCCTTGCCCATCTCTGCTCAATCTTACTCGCGTTACCAAGGTCGAGGTTGTGGTCCGTCAGGCGCCTTATGGTCAGCTGTATTTCGCGAGAGAGGTAAGGGTCGGTTGGCTGGCCTTCCCGTACAAGTTTCTGCAACCTCTTTCGTCTATGAAGTGGCATAAGCCATCTCATTGAGGGTACCGACAGACCACCTTCCTTAACATTCGCATGAATGTAGGCGTTCGGGACGTCGTGAGGCAGGCAGAGCCATTTCCTCACTGCCGCCCGCGCTATTAGGTCGACCTTGTTGAGCGTACTTAACATGGTTCTGCCCAGGACCAGTAGGTGATATAGTCCTGGTAGCACCATCACTCTGAGGGCAAACAGCCTTTGTTGCGGTTTCAGTGGCGCTTTCGAGAGAATCTCCAGCGCCCTTGTAAGCTTAACCGTGGGCTGTACGGTGATACGTCCCTCAGGTGTGAATGGTATTCCCAAGTATCTCCACTCGTCTTCTCTCCTCAGAGCCTGAAGGATTCGCCCCGCGCACGTGAATTTCAGGCTTCCATCTACCACCGACTTCTTCCGGTGTGGGACGTTGCGTATCGCAACAGTGAAGGACTTGGCGGCGTTGATCTTTAGGCCACACTTTGCAAGGAAATCCGTCACTACGTTGATGGAGCGCTGGAGTCCCTCGGGTGTTGTCGCCACCAATACCAAATCATCGGCAAACGCGAAAGCATTGAAGTGGTTTCCCCCGACATCAACCCCGATTTCTGGTGGTATTCGGCGCAGGAGCCTGTCTATCACCATGTTAAAAATAGCTGGCGACAGAGGATCGCCCTGCTTGACTCCACACGTAGGTCGGATCTCCTCAGACTCCCAGTTCCCACATGCTAAGGTCGTTGAGCTCCTCTGGTAAGTGTTCATCACATACTCCACCATTGGGTCGGGGACACCCATAGTGAGTAACGTGTCTCTTATTGAGTTATGTGAGACCGAATCGAACGCCTTGGCAATATCGGTAGATGCCATAAACAGAGGTTTGAATTCTTGCCGGTGGTATTTCAATATCATGTCTAGATCGAATATGTTCTCAGCGCAGCCATCTTTGGGCAGAAAAGCTTTCTGCCTAGGATCCAGGAGGACCATTTGCGTGATTCGCTTAGCCAATATTTTATGGAAGGTCCTCGTTAGCACAGATTGGACCGTGATAGGCCTAAAGTCCTGGGGCCCCAATAGGCCATCCTTCTTCGGGATCAACGTAGTCCGTGCTCTGAGTAGGTGTGGTGGTAATCTTCCACACAGCATAAACAGGTTTAGCACTCTGGCAATAACCTGGAGCGGGACTGCTCTCAATCGGCGGGCTGTAAGGCCGTCAGGCCCTGGAGCAGTTGATAATTCAGGGAAGGATTTCTCAATCTCTACAGGATCAATAGGCTGCCATAGCTCCAGTATACTAGGCCTCCTGGGCTCGCTCTCCGGGGATTCGTCAGTCCCCGCAGTCATTGTGGTCTTCCAGAACTGAACCATATCTTCCTTTGGTGGTACTTGCTCTGGCGATTTATGGTCTAGGATCTCCCTAAGACATTTACATGGGTTTCGTGACCAAGAACGCTGAGTTCTGGCATACTCCGCCCGCCGAGCTTGTCGGTTCGTCAGGGTTCTTTCCGGACCACGCGGAGAGGCTTCCTTTCTGTCAGTTTTTAGAGGAAAAATGCTTAAAAGGTACATCTCTAATTCTTCGCTGATCTTGTTGACAGACCATGTGGCTACGCCTTGACATATTCGATTCAGACGATTACCTTGAAACTCACTATGATTTAGGGGTTCTAACCGAGCAAATAACTCCTTGAACGGAGCCATCGAGCAGGGGTCAGTACCCTGTAGAATCGCTTGCGTCGCTGGATCAGTTGGACGACCCGGTGGTTGCGTTTCCTCCACTAGTTCGCGAAGGAATTGAGCAACTTGGTCCTTGTATCGCTGGTACCTTCTCTGGCCCTTCAGAGCCTCTAGGGTCCTATTCGGGAAATACGGCTGCAACGCCTGATTAATAAACTTATGGCCATCAAGGGTTAGTCGCGCCTCCTGTCTTGCAAGGAGCGCCACCTCTTCCGCACTCCACGGTGCTCTCTTATTGGCTATATTGCCAACTTGCCTAGCGTCGTACCAATTTTTGTGAGCGCGTTGTTCGTGAACGCCACGGCCATTTGAGGTAGTGAAGGTTCTCTCGCAGTCAGGGTGTCTGCACGCGAATTCTTCAGCTTCGCTACGTCCTGCCTGTTCAGGAGTAGATGTTGGGCCGGAAAAGCCTGTGGGCCCTCCGACATGGTTTCTTGTCATCCGAGGCTGTGTATTGTCATTTGGGCCAACACTTCTAAGGTCGAGAGGGCCGGCAACCCCCAAGACCCGGGTTCGCAGAGGCAGTTCTTGGTTTCCCCCCTAAGGGGTACTCGTGGCGGGACCCATCGCAAAGGGGACTGCTTGCTAACTATGAAACCTAATGTCGATCGAGAGTCATAGTTACTCCCGCCGTTTACCCGCGCTTTTTTGAATTTCTTCACGTTGACATTCAGAGCACTGGGCAGAAATCACATTGCGTCAACACCCTCGGGGGCCATCGCAATGCTTTGTTTTAATTAGACAGTCGGATTCCCCTAGTCCGTGCCAGTTCTGAGCTGAGCGTTGAATGGCGGCCGAAGAGGACGACCACGACGGTGAAACCGACACGGAAGCCTCGCAGCAAGGAAGATCCGCGGGAGGCGATGGCACGGGACCGAGCTCGGATCCCGGATGCGAGACCGAAATCCCGACCGTTCACCTCACCCAGGCCCGGCTCGTCAACCAAACCCGTTTCCCAACCAAGCCCGACACGCCCCGCTCCTCAGAGCCAATCCTTATTCCGAAGTTACGGATCCAATTTGCCGACTTCCCTTACCTACATTAATCTATCGACTAGAGGCTCTTTACCTTGGAGACCTGCTGCGGATATGGGTACGAACCGGCGCGACACCTCCACGTGGCCCTCTCCTGGATTTTCAAGGTCCGAGGGGAAGATCCGGACACCGCCGCAACTGCGGTGCTCTTCGCGTTCCAAACCCTATCTCCCTGCTAGAGGTTTCCAGGGAACTCGAACGCTTATACAGAAAAGAAAACTCTTCCCGGATCTCCCGACGGCGTCTCCAGGTCATTTTGGGTTACCCCGACGAACACTCTTACGAGGGCCCGAATGGTTTGCGGTTCCGCTACCGGGTTCCGGAATAGGAACCGGATTCCCTTTCGCCCAACGGGTGTGTGTCTCTCAAAAAAAACTCTGTTTTAGGACACCACATCTGCATAGGATTTCTCTTAGGGCTTAGGATCGACTGACTCGTGTGCAACGGCTGTTCACACGAAACCCTTCTCCACGTCAGTCCTCCAGGGCCTCGCTGGAGTATTTGCTACTACCACCAAGATCTGCACCGACGGTGGCTCCAGGCAGGCTCACGCCCAGACCCTTCTGCGCACACCGCCGCGACCCTCCTACTCGTCAGGGCTTCATGGAGGACGGTCACCCGCGAGCGGGTGGCACGTCCCTCCCCACTTGCCGCTGACGGCGGAGTATAGGCGCGACGCTTCAGCGCCATCCATTTTCAGGGCTAGTTGCTTCGGCAGGTGAGTTGTTACACACTCCTTAGCGGATTCCGACTTCCATGGCCACCGTCCTGCTGTCTTAAGCAACCAACGCCTTTCATGGTATCCCATAAGCGTCGACTTAGGCGCCTTAACTCTGCGTTTGGTTCATCCCACAGCGCCAGTTCTGCTTACCAAAATTGGCCCACTTGGCACTCTGATTCAATATAATCTCGTGGCTTCATGATCCAAGCAAGCCAGAGATCTCACCCATTTAAAGTTTGAGAATAGGTTGAGGTCGTTTCGGCCCCAAGGCCTCTAATCATTCGCTTTACCAGATGAAACTCGCACACGTTCGCGTAGGAACGAGCGAGTGCCAGCTATCCTGAGGGAAACTTCGGAGGGAACCAGCTACTAGATGGTTCGATTAGTCTTTCGCCCCTATACCCAGTTCCGACGATCGATTTGCACGTCAGAATCGCTACGGACCTCCATCAGGGTTTCCCCTGACTTCGTCCTGACCAGGCATAGTTCACCATCTTTCGGGTCCCAACGTGTACGCTCTAGGTGCGCCTCTTCTCGCAATGAGAACGAGACGCCCCGGGAGTGCGAGGCCGCATCGTAACGCGGCCGATCCTCCCTCGGTCGACGCATAGGTCGACCTTCACTTTCATTCCGCCTTTAGGTTTCTTTCTCCCAATGACTCGCGCACATGTTAGACTCCTTGGTCCGTGTTTCAAGACGGGTCCTGAGAGTACCCAAAGCAGTAGCGTCGCCGACCGGTAATTCGAAGCTTGGCGGCCCAGTCCAAGGACACCGCCTGCTAACAGCTGGCCAGGCCCGGGGACGGCACTAGGTCCGTGCCTCCGGGTAAGAACTGACCGGGCTTGCGGCGGGCCTGACGCACACACATTCGAAAATGGATTGGTTGCGGCCCGATACCGTCTCAGAGTACCGTCGCGCAGCCGGCCGGGCGGCCGAGGGTCTGTCGCGTGCTCTGGGAGCAACGAAACAGGCAACCGCTCGGGCCGTAGACCGACACGCAACGGGTCGCGACGTTCTACTAGGGGAGAAGTGCACGACTACGTGGCCGGAACATTCGCCGCCGGTGGTGTACCCTCGCTAATGGAACCACGAAGGTCCACCCGGAGTATCGCGCACCGACGGGAGCCAGCCTCGTCGACGATGAATCTCCCCATTCGATCTTTTGGGTTTCTCAGGTTTACCCCTGAACGGTTTCACGTACTCTTGAACTCTCTCTTCAAAGTTCTTTTCAACTTTCCCTCACGGTACTTGTTCGCTATCGGTCTCGTGGTTGTATTTAGCCTTAGATGGAGTTTACCACCCACTTAGGGTTGCACTCTCAAGCAACCCGACTCTATGGAGAGATCCTCCCGAAACGCGTACCGGTCGCTACGGGCCTGGCACCCTCTCCGGGTAAGTGGCCCCATTCAAGATGGACTTGGACGCGGTGCGACGTCACGGGATAAACGGATCCTCCTGAACACTACAATTCCCTGCGGCGGAACCGCGGGATTCAGTGCTGGGCTAATTCCTGTTCGCTCGCCGCTACTAAGGAAATCCTTGTTAGTTTATTTTCCTCCGCTTAGTAATATGCTTAAATTCAGCGGGTAATCTCGCCTACTCTGAGGTCGTCAATCGTTGTTTTATATATAAAACAAATTATGTTCCACAAGAGAAAAAAGGCAGAGACCGCGAAGTAGAGAGAAGATATTTTTGGAGAAGCGCGCGCGTGCCTCCGATATTATAAATCGTGCTCCCTCTTTTTGGATATTGTACATGTCGAACGGGTCTCCCGGCGGGAGTACGGGGTGGTGTGCGCGTAGTGCGTTGACACAGACGACGGGGCCGGGCCGTACGAGAAGCTGGGCTGAAGAATAAAAGGAGAAGAACGATATACACAAAACTTCTCCAGATTCTTTCTCTTCCCTTGCTCGCTCGCAGTTTCCCATGCGCACCGCGCATATTCGGCATCACGCCACGCACATACATCTTCTTTTTCCCCGTACACATCCCGGCTCGTAGCCGGACCCGACGACGGATCGATGTGTGATCGATATTATTCTCTTGTATCCAGAGGTGCCATCGCACGATTTTTTCAGAGAAAAGGTATATTTGAACTCTCCTCTTCTCCTCTAATCTAGAGAGAATTAGAAGGAGCCCCCCCTCTTCCGATTCATTTTCGCCACGCCAAAGTGTCTTTTCGTCGCGCATCCTCGATCCGATCCGGGAGGAGACTCGCGCGGAACGACCACCGGTTTTTACTTTAACGTCCGTCCGCTATTATTAGCTTTGAGATTCCGCTATCCCTTTCATCACGCCTCGAGCAGTGACTCGCAGCAGAGGGAACATTGTGGAAAAATAAGCTTTTCCGTGGACTGGACGACCGGTGAGATCCGCGGTCTCGGATACGATCGACCAACAACGCGACAAAGACACATGGGGCGATCGGGGAGACTAATCTTCTTCCATTCTACGAAGGAGAGTCTTGCACACCTTTCGCGGCATCGGCGCCTTTCGGTTCGTCAAAGTTCAAATTCGCGCAGCCACGCCAACCAGGATTCTGGGGTACAGAAACGTTTTAAACGACGCGTGGAGCAATCACGCTTCTCATCGGATGTTTGGCACGAACACTCTTGTGTGTCGACGGAACGTGGCCATAGGGAGGGAACGAATAGGGGCTAGGCGAGGACACGCGCAACGACGGGGAAATACATCGACCCGATCCTGTTGCAGAGTGGTTTCTTTTTATTCATCATCCCGCACAGCGCCACCATTCATGTACACCATCATATCCCTGGATCTTCACGGCGTCCCGAAGAACGAGTGTCGGTGCCCTCGATGTATCGATCGAGACTGTTCTCTCTCACTTGTCAACGACGACCCTCTTTTTAAAATCCCTAGGGGCCGCGTGAACGCGACGATATAGATCAGCGCACATATGCCCGCGCACTCCGCGCTCTTTCTCTATCTCTCTATCTCTCTATCTCTCTCGGCTCTCTCTTTCTCGGGACAAATTTTTCATTTCAGGCGACGTCGGTAGCACGGTAAAAGATCTCGCGCGGGACGTGAAGGCGAATTCTACAACACCAGTGCGAGCGGAGAGGCCGCTGTGTGTGATCCAGGGAGCGGTGCAGCACACGGGCGGTCGTTGTAAAACAACGACGCACAACGCCGTGAAAGCACGCACGCGAGTCCCCGCGCGATCATTCATCACATTCGCTTCTCTCTTTCTGGTTCTCGCACGGGAGAGAGTACACGCTTCACGATTCTCACGCGAGCCGTTGCAAACGCCGACGAACGGCCCAACTTTCGCTCGTACGTCGCGTATCTCGCGTGTATCATCGACCCGACTCCGAAACGCGTTACATCGTCGGAAACGGCGAGACGGCGAGGATGTGATACGCAGAACCGACGCAAGCAGTCTTTTGTACGTGATAACGACCCTCAGCCAGGCGTGGTCCAGGAATTGTATCCGTGGACCGCAATGTGCGTTCGAAATGTCGATGTTCATGTGTCCTGCAGTTCACACGTTGACGCGCAATTAGCTGCGTTCTTCATCGACCCACGAGCCAAGTGATCCACCGTTCAGGGTAATCGTGTTATTAAATATGTTCGTTATTATCTTTGGTTCTCGGTTCGGATGAAGCCGAGGCCCGTGCGCCTCCAACCAGCGCGCGAAGGAGGTCCGGGCGTCGCCAGCGTTGACGACACTGTGTGTGATTTTTGTCCAGGACGGGAACACCGTCGAAGCGTACCGCGGAAACACCGCGGACGCGACCGACGGCCGAGCGTACATATTCATTTAAAAACCTTCGAGATACACGGCTTGGTACGAGAACCGTAACCGCGTACTCGGGGCGGGGATCATCGACCACCGCACGCGGCAGCATCCTCTGCTTATT
>OX578061.1:19687700-19697700 GCA_951215215.1 Andrena trimmerana
TGCCAATAAGCCTGACTTCACGATTGCGCAGATAGTCAGCAATTACATTATACACATTCCTAGGGCACTGCCTCTCCTTTAGCCGGTGGAGTATGCTGGGCCACCATACATGATCGAAGGCACCCGCGATATCGAAAAGTATGGCCATGACGTAGTATGCATTGTGTAATCCGTCTGTGATTTCCCTTACTTTGATGATTGCCTCTTCAGTGGATTTGCCTTTCACAAATCCAAATTGCCGATCCGATGTGAGATGAGAATGTCGGAGGACTGGTCGAAGCCTCTGAGAGAGTAGTTTTTCGAATGCCTTACCGAGAACAGGTAGGAGGCATATCGGCCTATACGATTTGGCGTGTGCTTCGTCCTTGTCAGGTCCCTTGAGGAGGGCACGA
Source organism: Andrena trimmerana (assembly GCA_951215215.1). Lineage (NCBI taxonomy): Eukaryota > Metazoa > Arthropoda > Insecta > Hymenoptera > Andrenidae > Andrena > Andrena trimmerana. Next base: position 19,688,093 of record OX578061.1, read on the forward strand.
ATGGAACCTATCTTCCAGGTATCCGGGAACGTTCCTAGGCGGAGGCAGTTGTTATAGAGCTGGTTGAGTTGATTTTGCAGGGGACCGAGTGCGGCTTTGATAGCCTCCACCTCGACGCGGTCAATTCCTGGAGCCTTTCCACTTTTCATGTCGAAGACAGCGTTGTAGATCTCCGTCTCATCGAAGGCTTGGGCATCTTGTGTGTCTGGCGGGATGTCTCGAGTCGTCCTTCTGAGTTGTTGTTCAGTATGTGTGTCCTCTGTGTCGTCTGGGACCAGAGCATTGAGAAGGCTGAGAGCTGTAGAGTTCCATGTTGCGGGGCCATTTTGTACTTCAGCTCCCGATGCTAGCGCCTTGTCGGGGCTTATTTTGCCCATTCTAAGTTGGTAGACTATTCCCCACGGGTTATCATTCCCTGTCTCATTGACGCGGTTCCGCCAATCGGATTTTTTGCACCTGTTTACCTCGGTGGTGTATTCTCTCCTTTTTCTGTTGTACGTTTGGTTTTTGATGGATTTGCGTAGCGGGTCCTTTTCGCGTTGATACGCTTTCCTTGTTTTATATGTTTCCCGTTTCAGGGTGGTTAGAGCTTCCGTCCACCAAGGTACTGATTTGTTGTAGGGTCTTTTCTTCTTCATGGCGGCGTCGCAGGCACTTATGATTGCCGACTGCAGGGCTGCAGCAGCTGCCGATACATTCTCAACTGTTTCAAAACGGAGGTCCAGGAGTCGTGACTCCCTTTCCCTAATCAGTGCCTCTTTAAATTTATCCCAATCAGCTTTCCGGGTGTTGTATCTCGGCGTTTGCATGACATAATCCGGATTGCGGTGCGGGGAAAAGCAAAAGGTGATGACATTATGGTCGCTCGTAGTCCATTCCTCCATTACCCTCCAATTTCTTATATATTTGAGTGCTTGTTCTGTCGCGAGTGTTATATCAATGCACGAGTGCCCTTTGTGGGACCGGAAGGTAGGTGGATTTCCTTGCTCGTTAATTACTGTGAGGTTAAGTTCAGAGAGTACTTCCTCAAGTGCCTCCCCGCGGTCATCGGTCATGTGGGAGTGCCATAACGGTGACTTAGCGTTTACATCGGCACCGATTATAAGGCGTTGGCGCGGGAGTTGTGTGACCAACTTTCTGAGGTGTGATAGATACGGTTCAATGCTGTGGGAACATTGAAAATACATGCTTGCTACGTATACTTTGCCGAATGGGCCTGTTATTTCAATGCAGGTGCAGTGCGAGTTGCTTAGGTGGGTTATTTTCAGTATTGTGAGATGTTGATTTTTGACGCGTATACCAGCGTATGCTGGGGATCCCGCTTCCGCCCCTGAGACGACAAGGGAGCCGGATGCAAGGCCGATGAATTTACCCCTTGGATTATACGGTTCCTGCATGAGAAGGACGTCTAGGTGTCTGCTGTCCATCTCTTCTGAGATTTCCAGGGACACTGCTTGACTTCTCCTCATGTTCAATTGTGCTATTTTTAATTCCGGCCATTGCGAGTTTGAGGGCTTATAAACCATAATCCGTTCGTGATAAGATGGTATTTAGAGCATGGATGTATGCCGGGCATTCTTTGCTCGTGACACTGTGGTCTGAATGTTTGCCGGATTTTTTGCAGTTGGCGCAGACCACTGCGTTTAACTTTTCCGGACAGTTTTTAAAAGTATGACCTGAGCTTGCGCAGTGGCCACAAATGTCTTTATCCACTTTGCAATATTTAGTGGTGTGCCCGAAGGCTTGGCACTTATAACATCTTGTCGCAGCTACGTAATCATGTATTTTGCAACAGCTCCAGCCGATGTATATACGTTCTTTTTTTATAAGTACATCTCTGGCCTCTTTAGAGACGTCTAAAATCCAGTTACAGGTATCGCGGGATTTATTTCCAGACTTGAAAGCAAGTTTTACCTGTTGGCGATATCGTGGTTTTTCGCAGTCGTCCAGGTTCTGGTCGATGATGTTAGCAAGTGTGGAGTTGTCATCCTCTGACCTAGGAACGTCGTAGATGATTATGCGCGGGTTTTTCTTGGCTGGGGTTCCTGAGACGAGTCCAGCAGCCTTGAGTTTTTCATTCCTGAGGAGGGCGGAGATGCCCATGTGTTCAGCGGTTTCAACGAGGATGCCATTTCCTTGAATTTTGCGGACGCTTCTGATACGTAGCTTTTCATCCTTGGCTGAGACCAGTTTCAGAACGGCCTGTTTTGTTTTATCGCTCGAGTCGTAAACCGTTGTGTCTTGCGGGACAATTGTAATAACATTAGACGGGGCTGTTTTAAGGTTAGAGAGCGCGGCCGTCCTGGACTTGACTCCTACACGTTCGGCGAAAGTCATGGGACGCTGCGGTGGAGGCTGGGATGTTGTTGTTCTTCGCACTGTGGATTCGAAGGTTTTTCGCTGATCAATACTTTCGCTTTTGAGGGCTGAAATCTGCCCCTCGAGGCGACTGTTGGCGATGAGGGCTTCATTGAGGAGACCTTGTGTCTTTACAAATTTGTCCATGATGTACTGTGCAGCGCTCGGGTCACTTAAATTTTTCGGTGTCATAAGGTACGCGAGTATGCACCGTTGGATTTGCTCCGATTTAGTTTTGAGGTCCCGAATGGACGGAGGAGCTGGGGGGGCTGGGGGGCCCATAGAGGTTATCTGTCTGGGAGATTCCTCGTCACTGCTTTCGAGCGTTGTGGATGGGGCGTCAGACTTGTCCGACCTAATTGGCTTGCTGGATTTCTTTTTACGAGCTTTAGATCCTAGGTCTACTACCGAGCCGCATGACGTGTTCCCCTTGTCTGACTCTGTTTCCGAAGGAACGTTTTTCCTTTTACGCTTGTCCTTCTTTTCTTTCTCCTGGGTGTACGAAGCTACATGGTCCACGACCATTGCATTCGTCGTACTGTTAGCCATGTTAATTACGCTCCGAAGAGCGTACAACCGAATTCCTGCGTATTTTGGGAATTCAAAGTTCCCGGGGGGACGCTGCTACTTTTCGGGCCGAAGGGGCTCGCCTGATTGGTGGCCAGTGGGCCAATAGGGAGGCCGGGATGCACCGAGGGGCCTCGCTGGTTGGCTATCGGCGGGCCAATAGGAGGACGCGCCGGCGCCGGCACTGGCGAGGATGCTAGGGCGATGCCCAAGATGGCTGCCTTAACCTAGTCACATACACAACACTTAAAGGCTTGTATTTCTCCTATTTGTCCTCTTATTTGGATCTGAAAGTCCACAGATTGTATCGCCTATTACTACTGCACTGGCACGAGTAAAAGTTTGTGCGTAACCCTTCGAGAAGCGAAGAAATTCACGAGTGACGCGGGCACGCTCGTCAAAGGACGCCACGGACACACGCCAACACGATTATCACAGTTACTCGTCGAAACAACTAAGTTTTCTCACAACTGTTTATACCGAGCTGATCGGAATCAGAAGCGCAACACTTTAGAACACTTCACAGGATTCTAAACTTGGTTTATCCCAACTAAAGGCCTCGAAACGACGGAGCGACTCGCGACGCGTCAGTCCTCTCGGCGGCCATCTTGGAAAACCCCAGTAGATAGGGACAGAGGGAATCTCGTTAATCCATTCATGCGCGTCACTAATTAGATGACGAGGCATTTGGCTATTTCTACGATTTATTGTCAAATCATTATCCATGAGTCCGCATGGAGACGGTTACAATGAGATGATAGATGAGAAGGGGTTTTACAATAGTGATAAAACTAAAACAGAAATTAAGTAATAGAGATAAAACATTAAGTAAAGGCGCATCGCTTGGGATAACACAGCGTAATGGAGAACCTAAAGCCCACAGATTTCGCAATGCGCAGTTAATGGGGAAGACAAGGGCAGTTGGCGTTTTGTTTCCTGGTTCCAAAAGCTGCTACAACCGTGCTGTAACAATTCGCTGGCGGGAATAACATTATAGGGGAGAGGACTTGGCTCCGACTAGTAAGTTGACAGTTACGCCCACACCCGGGTACATCGGTCTAGACAATGCCAGTAACAGAGACTCGGTATGAGTTAAGCAATATATAAAGAATGCCTTACTTTTAACATCACCTTCTAATCCTAAATGGCCATATGTGCCTATTTCTGACCGAGGTCGCTTGACTAAACCTTCGGAAGTTCATATATGAACCATGAATCACCCTAGTCGTAACAGATCTCATTTCATTTCTGGACATGCCCATCGAAGACATCGCATTGGCGGAAGGAAGCGCCCATATCCCTTTCCAGGAAATGGTAAGGGTGTAAAAGTCCAAATTTTGGCGTAAAACATTATGATTCTCACCGACATAATTGGCAATACATGGGTTTCCCGCGTAATAAGATCTCTTACGTGTATGGGCCTCTACAAGATCGCGGTACCCGGACACAACTTGAACATCGATAATGCGCGCTATTCCATCCCGAACCGCAAGCAGGTCCGGCTTGCGCAGACCAACTGTGGTTCTAATCATTGGCTCCATAGTAATATTCCAGTTATTTCTGCTCATTATATTCCCGATATATTTGACAATGGCGTCATGTCTCAACACTCGACCACCATGAGTGCGGAAGCATTCCTGAACGGTGTGAGCAGTAGTCTCGGGGACATTGCATCCCGCTCTACATTTGTATTCCTGGGTGCTTCGCCTTATCCCCCGAGTAGTCCGCATCAGCGAAGGAAGCGCGTTCAATCTCGTTCTCATATTCTCAACGAACTCTCCCGCTGGGGTTCGCATAAACGGGTCGTTCACCCAGGAATATGATGCTGGACATTTACTAACATCGCGAAGTTCATACCCATCGACTGTGCGATGGAAAATCTTAGGCCACTCAATTTTTTTAGAGACCACTACCTCACACCACTTCAGTCTATCGGTGACCCATTTACTATTCGCAGCCGCTCGCGCTACAGCACTACTAGAGAATCTAAGACTGCCAAGCCGTCGCTTCGTAAGTTCCGGTATTTTCGTTTCGAACGCCATAACACCAATTCCCCCCTCTTTTATGGGGGCGTGAAAAAAGCTCTTGGGGACATCCTTGGGTAAAAATAACCATTTTCGGACATGCCTGCGTACTTGTTTATCCGCCCTCCTTAAAGAACTATACGTAACTCGACCAAGCACCAGCTGATGCAGGTATCTTGGGATCAAAAATGCGCGCAATACATGAAGCCTTTGTTGCGGTTTCAAAGGGGCTTTAGTAATCCTATCCAAGTAAACCGCGATATCAATGGAGACTCTCGAGGGGCCTCTATAGTTAAATGCAACGCCCAAGTGTTTCCAGGCCTCCTGGAAACCAATCTGTGGAATAGGCGTGCCTGCTATATCGAACATAGAGTTTGTAATAACTTTAAGCTTTTTCTCCCAACCAGATGGGATTAAACTAAGTCCGCGACATTTAGTTGGCGCCAATGCAAGGCCGTGACGCGCAAGCTCGGCCATTGCTACATCTAAAGAGTCCTGCAAACCGATCTTCGTGGCGGCCACAAGGACAAGATCATCCGCAAAGGCTAGCGCATTAACATGAGCCCCCTCAAGAGCATACCCCACGGTCGCTGGAATCTTCTCAAGAACCTCATCTATAACTAAATTAAATAGTATTGACGAGAGGGGATCGCCCTGCCTAATACCTCTACCCGGCACAATCAATGAAGAGAACTGACCACCGACCTCAATCTGCACTCCAGCGGACGTATATAAGGAGGAAATATAATTGACAAACCGCCCAGGGAGACCCCTTTTGGCGAGAACCCATTTAAGCGAGCCATGGGCCACGGAGTCGAAGGCTTTGCGAACGTCCACAAAACAGATATGGAGTTGATTGTTGCGGTTCCATGCATCTTCCATCAAAGACGACAATACAACCGTATTCTCAGCAGTTCCATCGGCCTGTATAAAGCCACGCTGACGTTCGTCGTGGTTAAGACACAGCGTTATTCTTTTGGCAAGAATCTTGTGAAGATGTCTTAATATCACTGACGATATAGAGATCGGCCGATACATAGTGGGATCCAGGCCTGCGTTCCCCTTTGGTATAAGAATAGTTCGCGAATTTCTCCAAACGGCAGGCACCGTGCCACTTTCAATAATAATATTGAATATCGCGGCCTTTATTCGATCAGGGACTTCTTTTAACCATACGCCTGCCTTGAGCCTGTCAGGGCCATGCGCAGAGCGCGCATCGGGCCTGCAATTTATAACATCATCTATTGTTATTGGCGCGAGCAATTCGTTTTTGCACTCCCGATTCAGCCCATGAGCCAAGTCAATTCCCCGATAGAAACCCTCGTATGAGGACTCGAAAACAGGGCGCCAGTATGCCTCCTGCTGCTGTAAGGTGAGTTGGGGGTCCTTGTCCGTGTCGCCGTCGAGGATCTTGCCTGCTGCCTTAGATTGATTTTGACGCCATAAATTTTGGATACTAGCATACTGGATACGCCGTTGAGCCCTCTTGGAAGTGTGACCCGAAGGGCTAGTCGGATATCTGTTGCCATGGGGCCGATGCGTTGCGTTTAGCTCTGGGAAGCGGAGATTGAACCACAGTAATAAAAACGGCTCAGGATCATTGTGATGTAAAACAGCATTTATGGCATTCCTTATGTATAGTTTATGCGGCACGGTGCATCTGGCCGAGTCGATATACCGAACAGCTGCATTCAGCCAGCTAACTCGTTCCTGGTCAAAATCGGGTCGTGATTCACTCCTTAGCTCGTCGGTCTGTGGCAGGCCCTCCATCCGTGCGAGTCGAGAGGAGTGGGCAGATTGACTCTGCTGAGGGGCAATATGATCCACTCTAACAGAATGTAGAGGCTGAATTTTCACCTCCGATAGCACCCGGACATAGTTGGCACGCTTCCTAAGTCCCTTGATGGATTCCAAAGTTCGAGGTGGGTCCAATCGCACATTAGCCAGAATGAACGCATTGATATCGCGGCAACCTTCGGCCTGCGCCTCAGCCAGCGCAATTCTTCGAATGTCCTCATCACACCACCTATGCTTACGCCGTGTGAGATCTATTTCGGCATTATACTGAGCAGGATGGGCCTTCTTACGATGCACGCCGAGGCCTATCTTCTTACGAAACTCTCTCCCACACTCTGGGCACGCGAAACTAGTAGTCAGCAACAACTCATTTTGCATGGAGCGCAACTGGAGCGCGCCAACCGGGCCCTCCCCTGACGTAGAAGTGAATGGGTCTAGCCCCGACGAAGAGACGATTTGGGAAGATGAAGATGAAAGAGATGGAGATCCACTGGAGGGATGTGCTGAGGCACATTCCCTTTCTGATAATATAGGGTTTAAGAAATTACCAGTGGAAGAGTCCCTACTTGGGGACGAAGATCGACTACTTTTTTGAATATCGCGCGATGATATTGCACGACCGGACACCAAACAAAGTTGTTGGGATACGTCCGGCAGGGAGTCACCCCTCTCGTAACTATTACGATAACTATGACTACTCATAACTGAGCGCTGTAGTTTATACTCCGCATTCTGTCCGCAATTCGTCTAGCTAAGATCGGGCACGCTTCAGCATCAAACGCAGAGTGGTTCTTATCAGGTCGTTTCAAATCATGACAATTTTTACATGTCCGCGAGTCACCAGCCCTGCAATCTCTCGTAGAGTGGTCTTGCATGCAGTTACCACACCAGTGCCGCTCCTCTCTACAATTCACAGCTATATGCCCGAAGCTCGCGCATTTATAACACTGCATAACTCGCACATGGTCATCGACACGGCACGAGCCATATCCCAAAAATATACGGCCCTGTCTAATGAGGTCATTTCTAACACTCGGCGCAACTTCAATGACTACGTTCCTCTCACTCCGATCTCTCAATTGGGGATAAACGAAAACCACCTTAATACTACTAGGGTCGACACCTTTCAGGTTGCGATTACAAATTTCCTCAGCTATGGACTCCGAGGTTATGCTACTTGGTACGCTTCGCACCAGGAGCCTGGGTTGCAGCAGTGGCTTATCCCGAATTGTTAGACCCGCGGTCCTCAGATCTTGCGAGGCCTTCAACTCATGCAAATTCACCGTTTCGGCAACCACCTTGACAGCTAGACTCTTAAGCGCAATGACGCCCCTCGCACATATGTTAAATTTCGCAGGACTTATTTTGCTCAATAGCGCTTCCTTAACGGCTTTCGAATCACCAAATTTGGACTTGCAGTCCGGCAGCGGCTCTACAATGAATTCTTTCGTATTGCTTACAGTGATCGCACGAGACCTGGATACGGAGACCGACGGCGGGGCATGAGCGCAGTCACCTCTGGCTACTGAGGCATATGAACCAGATGGAAGTCGACTGGATACCTGGTTATTCTGAAGCTCAGATATGGCAATTGAAACCGAGTTGGCAACCTTCTCTGCAATACTCTCCTCTAATGCCTTTTGCTGCTCCAAGCCGGCGTTCGTTAGTCTCCGCATCTCGGTACCGATGGCTTCGCTTATTCGCTGCGTTGCAGCCGTTATTTCGCCTAACAACACTTCCGGCTGATTCGACTTGATCGCAGAAGCAAGCTGTTCGCGGAGTTCGCTAAACTCGTGATGGCGCGCGGCTAAATCTATATATGCTCGACTAATTTTAGCATAGAGACTCTTCATATACGTCATTGCCTCGCTTATAGCCGTCGATCGCGCCTTCGGCTCCTTGACTGGCATGGTGTTGTCAAGGTTGTACTCGTGACCCCGGATTTCATCATCGACTCTGTCGAAGTAGCTCATGGGGATGGCCTTGAAGACTGCTGAATTATCGGAGTCTGCTTCTTCATGGGGACTGCCTGGACTCAACTGGCAACGTGGCCGTTTGCTTGACTGAGAGGCAGGAGTAGACATGTCGGAGCCTCAATTGTGTCCTCTACTTCCCTAGATCTGTAAACGATAGAGAAGAAAAAGAATAAGAGAAAGAGGGAGGATAAAGATAAATGCGAAGTAAACAATTAAGTATGAAATATACAATTCTCTACATTCGTAAGTAATACTCTACACGAAAGAGCTATAAGGGAAGAGCGAAAATTAAATTCAAGGGGCTCCACCTCTTACTTAAGGGGGAGGGAGGAGAGGGACGTATGGGGGAAAAATGTAAAGAGAAAGATATTAAAGGGAAGAAAGAGAGAGCGATAATTGGAAAGATGTAAGAGGTAGTTAGAAGTAAAGGAAGGAGAAGAACGGAAGAAAAGAAAAAGAGTATGAGAAAGAGGGAGGATAAAAATAAATTCGAAAAACCCCCTGTTAGTGGGGGAGGGGGGAAAAGACAATGAAGACAAAAAGGGGAGAGAAATGGAAATAAATGAAAAGAAATTAGGCGGAGAGGAAAAAAAAAAAAAAAAAAAAAAAAAAAAAAAAAAAAAAAAAGGTTAAACGAAAAAGCAGAGAAGAAAGGGAAAGGAAGGATAGAAGAGAAAGAAGAAAAGAGAGTACGAAGTGAACATTCAAATGTAAATGACATACGGTATCCTACACCTCTGATTGATAACTTAGAGAAGAGAACTAAATCGAATAAACAAAAGTTTAACCCTTGGGGCGCCACCCCCTGTTGGTACGGCCCTCTCTGCACTATTGGAGAACCCCTAGAAACCCTTTAGCTCCATTAGGATTTCGTTATCCATCGTTC
>OX578061.1:19707700-19710200 GCA_951215215.1 Andrena trimmerana
GGTCTTGGACACCGACCCGTGGTAATGCTGTGTGGAGAAATCCGAAACGCAACACGGAAAGAACAGTCGAGACAGAATCTCGAGGAGCGGTAACTGCTTCTCAACCGAGGTCATAGAATAGCCACGCGCCCAACGCTGTTCCGACCGAGACGCTCGGACGGTCGCTCTCCCTTATAGATACCGAACGGCCGGCCGGAACGCCGGCGCCGCCGTACCTTAAGCACGGGCGCTTATGGGTGTAAACCGCAGCTACAACAGGCCGTTCGCCCGGCACGTTGGGACTTAGCCGCGGAGAGCGTCGGAGACAAGAGTAAACCGACTAAATGAATTATTTTAAACAATCGCCGCGAACATTACCACGATATATATCAACTGCAAAACGACATTCGAAAATAATTTCTCGGGACTTTGAAATATTTCGACGAGATTGGAGTTTTTCGCGATTTTCTCGAAAACCAGCGCGACGACCGCGGTCGAACCATCAGAGTAATACGTTCGCAATGGAACGAGAAACGTGGATCAATGGTTGTTTGGTCGATCGGACGATTTTTTGGACCTTCCCGGAGGACGGTGCCGGAGGACTTTGAAATCCGTCGGGACTTTGAAATATTTCGACGAGATTGGAGTTTTTCGCGATTTTCTCGAAGACCAGCGCGACGACCGCGGTCGAACCATCAGAGTAATACGTTCGCAATGGGACGAGAAACGTGGATCAATGGTTGTTTGGTCGATCGGACGATTTTTTCGGTGTTCTCGGACCACGGTGCCGGAGGACTTTGAAATCCGTCGGGACTTTGAAATATTTCGACGAGATTGGAGTTTTTCGCGATTTTCTCGAAAACCAGCGCGACGACCGCGGTCGAACCATCAGAGTAATACGTTCGCAATGGGACGAGAAACGTGGATCAATGGTTGTTTGGTCGATCGGACGATTTTTTCGGTGTTCTCGGACCACGGTGCCGGAGGACTTTGAAATCCGTCGGGACTTTGAAATATTTCGACGAGATTGGAGTTTTTCGCGATTTTCTCGAAAACCAGCGCGACGACCGCGGTCGAACCATCAGAGTAATACGTTCGCAATGGGACGAGAAACGTGGATCAATGGTTGTCTGGTCGATCGGACGATTTTTTGGACCATCCCGGAGGACGGTGCCGGAGGACTTTGAAATATTTCGACGAGATTGGAGTTTTTCGCGATTTTCTCGAAAACCAGCGCGACGACCGCGGTCGAACCATCAGAGTAATACGTTCGCAATGGAACGAGAAACGTGGATCAATGGTTGTTTGGTCGATCGGACGATTTTTTGGACCTTCCCGGAGGACGGTGCCGGAGGACTTTGAAATCCGTCGGGACTTTGAAATATTTCGACGAGATTGGAGTTTTTCGCGATTTTCTCGAAAACCAGCGCGACGACCGCGGTCGAACCATCAGAGTAATACGTTCGCAATGGGACGAGAAACGTGGATCAATGGTTGTTTGGTCGATCGGACGATTTTTTCGGTGTTCTCGGACCACGGTGCCGGAGGACTTTGAAATCCGTCGGGACTTTGAAATATTTCGACGAGATTGGAGTTTTTCGCGATTTTCTCGAAAACCAGCGCGACGACCGCGGTCGAACCATCAGAGTAATACGTTCGCAATGGAACGAGAAACGTGGATCAATGGTTGTTTGGTCGATCGGACGATTTTTTGGACCTTCCCGGAGGACGGTGCCGGAGGACTTTGAAATCCGTCGGGACTTTGAAATATTTCGACGAGATTGGAGTTTTTCGCGATTTTCTCGAAAACCAGCGCGACGACCGCGGTCGAACCATCAGAGTAATACGTTCGCAATGAGACGAGAAACGTGGATCAATGGTTGTTTGGTCGATCGGACGATTTTTTCGGTGTTCTCGGACCACGGTGCCGGAGGACTTTGAAATCCGTCGGGACTTTGAAATATTTCGACGAGATTGGAGTTTTTCGCGATTTTCTCGAAAACCAGCGCGACGACCGCGGTCGAACCATCAGAGTAATACGTTCGCAATGGGACGAGAAACGTGGATCAATGGTTGTCTGGTCGATCGGACGATTTTTTGGACCATCCCGGAGGACGGTGCCGGAGGACTTTGAAATATTTCGACGAGATTGGAGTTTTTCGCGATTTTCTCGAAAACCAGCGCGACGACCGCGGTCGAACCATCAGAGTAATACGTTCGCAATGGAACGAGAAACGTGGATCAATGGTTGTTTGGTCGATCGGACGATTTTTTGGACCTTCCCGGAGGACGGTGCCGGAGGACTTTGAAATCCGTCGGGACTTTGAAATATTTCGACGAGATTGGAGTTTTTCGCGATTTTCTCGAAAACCAGCGCGACGACCGCGGTCGAACCATCAGAGTAATACGTTCGCAATGGGACGAGAAACGTGGATCAATGGTTGTTTGGTCGATCGGACGATTTTTTCGGTGTTCTCGGACCACGGTGCCGGAGGACTTTGAAATCCGTCGGGACTTTGAA
>OX578061.1:19715200-19727700 GCA_951215215.1 Andrena trimmerana
GTAATTGCGCGATGAGGGCACTGTGTTTCCGCGTCGTCGGGGAAGTTATAATTTCCAATTTGGAATGGTAGATTTTTCCTTATTCTGTGTTTGAGACTTGCTCGTCTGATTTCTAGGTCAATGGGGATGACCCCTGCAATGACGGGGAGTGCCTCTGTCGAGACAGTACTATATGCTTTCGTTACTCGAAGTAGGGCACATCTTTGAGCCCTGAGGAGATCTCTAGTACTGATAGAGTTTAGTTTATCACTCCATGCGGCTGCGGCGTAGGTGGCTATCGGGACAAATACGCTGGAATATAGGATTTTTAAGCACTTGAAACGGAGTCCCCATTCTTTTCTGGCTACCGCCGCGAGGGAATTGAACTTTTCCATGCATTTGTTCTTGATATGTGTCGCGTGATTTTTTACTCCGAATTGGTTTTCAATATGTATCCCAAGGTATTTTACAGTTTCGCGCATCTTGATTTGTTTTCCCTGGATTTTAATTTTCGGTGGTCTTTTTATGTCCAGCTTGCCTTTGAGTAAGATTAGTTCAGATTTGCCGACAGAGAGAGATAATTTCTCCTTGAGGCACCAGTCCTCCACAATACTGACTGCAATTTGGCCGCGCTCTTCCAAGTCTTTCCTGCTACTTCCAGGTACGAGAATTATAAGGTCGTCGGCATATGCAACCGCTTCGTGCCCCTTTCCGGATAGGGTATTAAGGAGGTCGTCAAAGACGAGGTTCCAGAGCGTGGGTCCCATTATAGAACCCTGTGGACATCCTCTGGTAACTTGTTTCTGAACTTCTCCGTGCTTGCCAATAAGCCTGACTTCACGATTGCGCAGATAGTCAGCAATTACATTATACACATTCCTAGGGCACTGCCTCTCCTTTAGCCGGTGGAGTATGCTGGGCCACCATACATGATCGAAGGCACCCGCGATATCGAAAAGTATGGCCATGACGTAGTATGCATTGTGTAATCCGTCTGTGATTTCCCTTACTTTGATGATTGCCTCTTCAGTGGATTTGCCTTTCACAAATCCAAATTGCCGATCCGATGTGAGATGAGAATGTCGGAGGACTGGTCGAAGCCTCTGAGAGAGTAGTTTTTCGAATGCCTTACCGAGAACAGGTAGGAGGCATATCGGCCTATACGATTTGGCGTGTGCTTCGTCCTTGTCAGGTCCCTTGAGGAGGGCACGAATGGAACCTATCTTCCAGGTATCCGGGAACGTTCCTAGGCGGAGGCAGTTGTTATAGAGCTGGTTGAGTTGATTTTGCAGGGGACCGAGTGCGGCTTTGATAGCCTCCACCTCGACGCGGTCAATTCCTGGAGCCTTTCCACTTTTCATGTCGAAGACAGCGTTGTAGATCTCCGTCTCATCGAAGGCTTGGGCATCTTGTGTGTCTGGCGGGATGTCTCGAGTCGTCCTTCTGAGTTGTTGTTCAGTATGTGTGTCCTCTGTGTCGTCTGGGACCAGAGCATTGAGAAGGCTGAGAGCTGTAGAGTTCCATGTTGCGGGGCCATTTTGTACTTCAGCTCCCGATGCTAGCGCCTTGTCGGGGCTTATTTTGCCCATTCTAAGTTGGTAGACTATTCCCCACGGGTTATCATTCCCTGTCTCATTGACGCGGTTCCGCCAATCGGATTTTTTGCACCTGTTTACCTCGGTGGTGTATTCTCTCCTTTTTCTGTTGTACGTTTGGTTTTTGATGGATTTGCGTAGCGGGTCCTTTTCGCGTTGATACGCTTTCCTTGTTTTATATGTTTCCCGTTTCAGGGTGGTTAGAGCTTCCGTCCACCAAGGTACTGATTTGTTGTAGGGTCTTTTCTTCTTCATGGCGGCGTCGCAGGCACTTATGATTGCCGACTGCAGGGCTGCAGCAGCTGCCGATACATTCTCAACTGTTTCAAAACGGAGGTCCAGGAGTCGTGACTCCCTTTCCCTAATCAGTGCCTCTTTAAATTTATCCCAATCAGCTTTCCGGGTGTTGTATCTCGGCGTTTGCATGACATAATCCGGATTGCGGTGCGGGGAAAAGCAAAAGGTGATGACATTATGGTCGCTCGTAGTCCATTCCTCCATTACCCTCCAATTTCTTATATATTTGAGTGCTTGTTCTGTCGCGAGTGTTATATCAATGCACGAGTGCCCTTTGTGGGACCGGAAGGTAGGTGGATTTCCTTGCTCGTTAATTACTGTGAGGTTAAGTTCAGAGAGTACTTCCTCAAGTGCCTCCCCGCGGTCATCGGTCATGTGGGAGTGCCATAACGGTGACTTAGCGTTTACATCGGCACCGATTATAAGGCGTTGGCGCGGGAGTTGTGTGACCAACTTTCTGAGGTGTGATAGATACGGTTCAATGCTGTGGGAACATTGAAAATACATGCTTGCTACGTATACTTTGCCGAATGGGCCTGTTATTTCAATGCAGGTGCAGTGCGAGTTGCTTAGGTGGGTTATTTTCAGTATTGTGAGATGTTGATTTTTGACGCGTATACCAGCGTATGCTGGGGATCCCGCTTCCGCCCCTGAGACGACAAGGGAGCCGGATGCAAGGCCGATGAATTTACCCCTTGGATTATACGGTTCCTGCATGAGAAGGACGTCTAGGTGTCTGCTGTCCATCTCTTCTGAGATTTCCAGGGACACTGCTTGACTTCTCCTCATGTTCAATTGTGCTATTTTTAATTCCGGCCATTGCGAGTTTGAGGGCTTATAAACCATAATCCGTTCGTGATAAGATGGTATTTAGAGCATGGATGTATGCCGGGCATTCTTTGCTCGTGACACTGTGGTCTGAATGTTTGCCGGATTTTTTGCAGTTGGCGCAGACCACTGCGTTTAACTTTTCCGGACAGTTTTTAAAAGTATGACCTGAGCTTGCGCAGTGGCCACAAATGTCTTTATCCACTTTGCAATATTTAGTGGTGTGCCCGAAGGCTTGGCACTTATAACATCTTGTCGCAGCTACGTAATCATGTATTTTGCAACAGCTCCAGCCGATGTATATACGTTCTTTTTTTATAAGTACATCTCTGGCCTCTTTAGAGACGTCTAAAATCCAGTTACAGGTATCGCGGGATTTATTTCCAGACTTGAAAGCAAGTTTTACCTGTTGGCGATATCGTGGTTTTTCGCAGTCGTCCAGGTTCTGGTCGATGATGTTAGCAAGTGTGGAGTTGTCATCCTCTGACCTAGGAACGTCGTAGATGATTATGCGCGGGTTTTTCTTGGCTGGGGTTCCTGAGACGAGTCCAGCAGCCTTGAGTTTTTCATTCCTGAGGAGGGCGGAGATGCCCATGTGTTCAGCGGTTTCAACGAGGATGCCATTTCCTTGAATTTTGCGGACGCTTCTGATACGTAGCTTTTCATCCTTGGCTGAGACCAGTTTCAGAACGGCCTGTTTTGTTTTATCGCTCGAGTCGTAAACCGTTGTGTCTTGCGGGACAATTGTAATAACATTAGACGGGGCTGTTTTAAGGTTAGAGAGCGCGGCCGTCCTGGACTTGACTCCTACACGTTCGGCGAAAGTCATGGGACGCTGCGGTGGAGGCTGGGATGTTGTTGTTCTTCGCACTGTGGATTCGAAGGTTTTTCGCTGATCAATACTTTCGCTTTTGAGGGCTGAAATCTGCCCCTCGAGGCGACTGTTGGCGATGAGGGCTTCATTGAGGAGACCTTGTGTCTTTACAAATTTGTCCATGATGTACTGTGCAGCGCTCGGGTCACTTAAATTTTTCGGTGTCATAAGGTACGCGAGTATGCACCGTTGGATTTGCTCCGATTTAGTTTTGAGGTCCCGAATGGACGGAGGAGCTGGGGGGGCTGGGGGGCCCATAGAGGTTATCTGTCTGGGAGATTCCTCGTCACTGCTTTCGAGCGTTGTGGATGGGGCGTCAGACTTGTCCGACCTAATTGGCTTGCTGGATTTCTTTTTACGAGCTTTAGATCCTAGGTCTACTACCGAGCCGCATGACGTGTTCCCCTTGTCTGACTCTGTTTCCGAAGGAACGTTTTTCCTTTTACGCTTGTCCTTCTTTTCTTTCTCCTGGGTGTACGAAGCTACATGGTCCACGACCATTGCATTCGTCGTACTGTTAGCCATGTTAATTACGCTCCGAAGAGCGTACAACCGAATTCCTGCGTATTTTGGGAATTCAAAGTTCCCGGGGGGACGCTGCTACTTTTCGGGCCGAAGGGGCTCGCCTGATTGGTGGCCAGTGGGCCAATAGGGAGGCCGGGATGCACCGAGGGGCCTCGCTGGTTGGCTATCGGCGGGCCAATAGGAGGACGCGCCGGCGCCGGCACTGGCGAGGATGCTAGGGCGATGCCCAAGATGGCTGCCTTAACCTAGTCACATACACAACACTTAAAGGCTTGTATTTCTCCTATTTGTCCTCTTATTTGGATCTGAAAGTCCACAGATTGTATCGCCTATTACTACTGCACTGGCACGAGTAAAAGTTTGTGCGTAACCCTTCGAGAAGCGAAGAAATTCACGAGTGACGCGGGCACGCTCGTCAAAGGACGCCACGGACACACGCCAACACGATTATCACAGTTACTCGTCGAAACAACTAAGTTTTCTCACAACTGTTTATACCGAGCTGATCGGAATCAGAAGCGCAACACTTTAGAACACTTCACAGGATTCTAAACTTGGTTTATCCCAACTAAAGGCCTCGAAACGACGGAGCGACTCGCGACGCGTCAGTCCTCTCGGCGGCCATCTTGGAAAACCCCAGTAGATAGGGACAGAGAGTGTCGGTTTCATAAGGTCCAACTGACGCGCTGCGCCTCAGAGTCTCCTCTATAGCAGCATTTAAACCTTGCAAGATGGAGTGAGCTTTAATATCCTCCCAGCTAACCACCGTGCAGGCCACAGGGCGGCCGGAAAGCAGTTAAGGAATTGTGAAGACCACACTTGACTCATTGCTAAACACCGTAAGGAATTTTTATCTCCAACGAAACCGCTCGGTACCGTAATATGATACATACGATCCCATGGCAGTGGTTTCGCTGGAAAGTAGATAGGGACATTTAATGTGAAGCCGGCCATCCGTAGGATGAACCCGCTATGCTACCTGGCCCCGGTAGGGGCATACGCCACGCTCCACTAACCAGCTACACCACGCCACTGAAAGGGGCAATGGAAAAATCCATGAATGCCGCAGAGCGTTTTCTGCGGATGAGCCCTTTCGTTACTTCAGGGGCCGGTGACGGATAGCTCCGTCCCCGGTCCCCTTCGCATCCATGGGGAACCTCGGGGAGGCGGACTCATCGGTGCTCGCTAGCACTCGCATTTGTTTTATCCTGAAAGAAGAAGAATGTTATTATTGCATTTGGGGGGTTTCTGGGGCCGCCCAAGACGAAGCTTGGACGGCTCGGGCCTACTACTAGAAGGCTCTGGCGAGGAAGTGGACCTGCGAAGGTTTCAGGGCTTCCTCGTCATCCCCGAGCATGTCCGACACATGCTCCGGTGAGCCTTTGCGCGTCTATTCTAATCCCTTTAGCCAAAGGGTCTCTTCGCAGTATCCGGAGAGTGTTGAGAAGGCCTCCTCGGACGACACGAAATGTCGTGCCGCCTCCGGCCATCTCCACTCCCCAGTTGGGACGAGATCTCGCAGTGCCGCTCTCTGCGGATCAAACATTGGGCATTCGAGGAGGAAGTGGCCCACCGTGTCTGCCTCGCCTCCACAGAGGCAGGCCCCGTCCTCCGTGATCATGAGAGATCTGAGACGGGCACGGAAATTTCCGTGGCCTGTTAACACCTGCGTGCTGTAGTGGCTTGGCTTCATCCACTTTGCCTCCAGCCTGTCTCGAACGTCCCTAAAGAAGGCGTACGTGGTGCGGCCCTTGTGGGAAGTTTCCCACGAGGATTGCCACACTTTCACCGCCTCAACCTTAACGCGCTTTTTCGCATCCTCGGAGGTTACGGGGATGACTACGTTCCCGATCTTGGCGTCATTACCTTTCCGTAGGTCGAAGAGAGCCCTACACTGTTCGAGCAGCGTGCCAATGGGGACCGCTCCCGCCACTACACACAAGCTCTCCCAGGACGCCGTTCTGTAAGAACGAGTCACCGTGATGAGAGCCCGGCGCTGCATGGATCGGAGCACTCCGATATCCCTCACCGAGCACAGATCAGCCCAACCCGCGGCAGCAAATGTCACCATCGGGACAAGGACACTCTTGTACAGAACGGAAAGGGCACCGTAGCGGAGCCCCCACCGACACTTTGCTATCCTACCTAATTTCGCGAAGAGCGACCCGACCTTGCCGCTCAAGTATTTGCAATGGGTGTGGACACCCATGCCTTTGTCGAAATTGACACCAAGATATCGCACTGCGGGCTTGAATTTAATACTAGTCTCCCCTATACGGATGGTCGGTGGTCTACTCGCGATGTCTGCCTTCGTGGCACGGACAGCCTTTCGTTTTCGATCGGGGCGCGCTCCTCCCCGTCTGCCTATCGGGGCTCTATCTATCCAGCCGCTTCTGAGCACGATTGCTTCTGTCTTGCTGGCTGATATTTCCAGCTTGGCTGCCTTGCACCACTGGACGATCTGGTCAACTACGCGTTGACTTTCAATCTCCATCGCGTGCCTACTATCTGCGCTAACAACTACAATAAGGTCGTCCGCATACGCAACGAACCTTCCCTCGACTGAGTCCTGAAGGGATCTCAGGAGATCATCAAACATTAGATTCCAGCAGGCGGGGCCAAGGACGGAGCCCTGAGGACATCCTCTTGTCGCCCGCTTGGATATCTCTACCGAACCTATCGAGATCTTGACCCGACGATCGTCGAAGTAGTTTGCAATTACTTCGAAAACGTCTCGTGGGCAGTCTCGTGCTTTCAAGCTTTCTAAAACTAGAGGCCACCAGACATTGTCGAAGGCGCCCGCGATGTCGAAAAGCAGCCCAATCACGTATCGATCCTTAATGGAGTCAACCGTGCGGCGCAGCTCCACAACCGCGTCCTCCGCCGACCTTCCAGGCATGAACCCGAACTGTCGACCGGAGATCCGTCCCGGAGCCAGCGACGTCTGGAAGAGTCGCTCCTTGAGGAGCTTCTCGAGAAGTTTCCCTACGACGGAGAGGAGACATATCGGGCGATAGGATTTCGGGTCCTTCACGTCCTTGTCGTCGCCTTTTAGGAGGATTCGGAGCGAACCCTCCTTCCAGGTCGACGGAAAGACACCCCATTGAAGGCACCCGTTGAAGAGCCGCACAAGCTGACCGGGGATTATCTTACTTGCTGCCTTTAAGGCACAGACCTCGATGAGATCCGTACCCGGCGCCTTGTTATTTTTGAAGGTCCTAACTGCATCTACAACGTCTTCCTCCGTGAAAGGAGCGGCGTCTGTAGTGCCTGGCGCAAGCCGTGCGCCTTCCCTTATGACACGCTGCGCCGGCGTGTCATCTTCCTCCCGGTCATCGGGGACGTGAACGTCCAAAAGTGAGCTGGCAGTTTCACTCGCGCTCAATGTATAACCGTTACCACGCCGGAGAGTGCTGATCACTCTCGCCACTTGGAGTTTATTCGCCTGGAGCTTATACACGAAACCCCAGGGCTCCGAGTTCCCGTTCGACGTAACATGTCGTCGCCAGCTTCTGAGCTTCGTCCTTTTCACCACCCTACGGTAGTTTCGCAAAGAACAGCGATACCGCAGTTTGAGTTGGTGGCGAGCCGGCGCGTCTTGCTCCCTTTGGAATTCACGCCGTTGCCTGTGTACGGTCTTCTTAAGCCTAGTTAGTTCGCGTGTCCACCATGGGTTGGACTTCCTAAAGACTCTCTTTCTTGGCATAGCCGCGGTGCAGGCGTCAGTAATGACCCCTGTGAGCGCACTTGCCATTTCCTGTACGTCTTCAGCAGACTCCAGCCGGAGGCCCTCGAGCCGCGATCCAGAAAGATCGGCCAGGCTTTCAGCGTACCGCTCCCAATCAGCCCGACGCACGTCGAACCGAGTGCCAGCGGGACCCTGCTCCACCGCTCGGGCCTTCGGAACCCCCAAGCTGATGTCCACGGCTCTATGATCACTGGTAGTCCAGTCGCACCTGACCTTCCAGCCTTTGACGAATCTCAGCATGGAAGCGGACGCAAGAGTAACATCAATATACGATGCCCCTTCCGACGCCCAGTAGGTCGGCGGCTGGGCCACCTCGTTAATTACTTCCATGCCAAACGACCGTATGAGGTCTTCAAATTTTGCTCCTCTATCGTCTGTACTCTGCGGGCCCCAGAGGGACGACCGGGCGTTGGCATCTACCGACACTAAAAGCCTCTTCCCCCTCAGTGATTGAAACACCATCTCGAGATGCCTGAGGTGCCCCTCTATCTCGTCGCTAAACTGGAAGTACAGTGAAGCCACGTAGAACGAGAAGCCGGGAGCCAGCACTTCCGCACAGGCACAGTGGGTCGTGCTTAGCTGCGAGACGAACACCAAATCAAGCAGGTCATTACATAGGGCAACCGCAGCCCACGGCCTTTGTGAGCTCACGGCTGCTACCTTTGCTCGTATCCCTAGTCCAGCAACTAAATAGCTCGAGCCTTCGCGCCTGACGTGTGGTTCCTGCACTAACAGGACGTCGAGGCGTTTCTTGGCTGCGAGCTCCCTAATTTCTCCTGATACTTTGCCAGAGCGTTGCATATTCAACTGCAACACTCTGACTCCCATGGTCGCATTCGCGTACGCGGGCGGAATCGCGCGCCTTGAGAGCCTTTCGATGCTCGTTTCGCTCGAGTGGGGTCCTACCTCACAGGGATCTAACTCTATTTCGGGCGCAACGGGCGTGAGCAATGACGCTTTTCTACACGCCATCCTGTTCGCGGGCGCGGACGCGTTCGCAATCGCGGTCTTAGAGCTATTCGCGGAACTGGTGCCTACCTTTGCAGCTGCTGCACTATCTTCAATTTGCTCAGCCGGGCTTTCTCGCCCGCACCTGAGCCGTTTCACGCGCCTTATTGACACGGTTTGGACGGTTTGAGAACCGAGCTCCTGGTGGGACTGCACCGCCGTCGGCGCGGTCGTAGAGGACGCACGCCCGGGCGCAGCTCGACAGGCGGAGTCCCCGGACTGGGCCGCCCGCGTTATCGAGCGCGTTGCCGGGCGGCTCCGCAACTCGACAGCGGGTACGTCCATTGATGTCCTCTCCGCGCCTCTCATACGAGAGAGGTTGCTGGAGATCCGGCTACTCCGCCTACACTCCACGATGACACGCTCGAGTCCAGCTCCCACCCGGAGATCCGAATGGGGAGCGAGTTTACCTCCGGACAATTTTGAACCCGGGCGTGCCATCATGATTTTTATGAGTTTAACCTGAAAGTGTAATATTTGATTAGTGAGGGGGTGACCCCGGTCCCGCCGCCTCCTATTCGGAAGCGCCGGTCCCGGAGGTCGCGTGTGGGCTCGTTTCCTTATCCCGCTTTGAGTCAAGCAGGGGAAGGAAGGAGGTGGAGAGCCCGAATACAAGGTTTAGGACAACGGTGGATGGGAGTTTGTGGGGTGGAATTTTCATGGCAGGAGACCGCCCCGACCAATTCCGTAAACTCTAAGACCCTTGATGGGCAAGTCGTAACTTCTAGCGCCGCGTGAAGGCATTGGTCGTGACTTGAGGCACAAGAGGCTGTGTGTTCGCATTGTACCCCCAAATCTCCGGTCCCTGGTACTCACGCGACTCAGCACCTTCCGCCATCGTGACGGAGAGACAGTTTCAATTTCGAGTATCAATTCCAATTCCAGATTTCATGTCTCGTATTGCTTTACCGCGGGTGACCTACTCCCGCGGCGTGTTGCTTTGCCGGTTCGAGTCGATGCAACGGCATTTTTATACTCTATTTCTTTGTCACCTCCGGGTTGCCAACACCCAGAGGCGTGTTGCCTTGCCGTGGGACGTTCTGCAGATCCCACGGCGCGCCGCCCCGCCCCGCCGCGCCAAGCCATGCAACGGCCACATAGTACCCACGACAGCATTTCGCCTCGATGCCGGACTTCGTGGGGCCTCGTCCAGCTTACAAGACGACTCTCCCGAGTCCCAGCAGCGTATTGCCCGCTCTCACGGGTTACCATCTACAGCGGCGTGTTGCCTTGCCATGGGGCGTTTGATACCCACGGCAGCAGTCTGCCCCGCTGCCGGACTCTGTGGGGTCTCGTCCAGCCTACAGGACGAATCCCCGGAGTATCGACAGCATGTTGCCCGCCGCCACAGTAACTAGCCCCCAGTGACCAACGGCCAGCGGCGTGTTGCTTTGCCGCGGGACGTTGACACTCACGGCAGCACTTTTGCCTCGCCGCCGGACTACATGGGGTCTCGTCCAAATTACATGGCGAATCCCCAGAGTCCCAGCGACGTATTGCTTGCTTCCACGAGTTAACAAGTCCCAGCGTCATATTGCTTTTTTTCGTGGGGCGTTTGGTACCCACGGCAGGCATTTTTGCCTCGCTGCCGGACTCCGTGGGACTCGTCCGACCTGCAAGACGAATCCCCGGAGTCCCGGCAGCGTATTGCTCGCCTCCACGGGTTACCATGCCCCAGCGGCGTATTGCTTTGCCGTGGGACCTTTGATACCCATGGCAGCATTTTTACGCCTCTGCCGGACTCCGTGGGGCCTCGTCCAACCTGCAAGACGAATCCCCGGAGTCCCAGCAGCGTATTGCTTGCCTCTACGGGTTACAAGGCCCCAGCGGCGTGTTGCGTTGCCGTGGGACGTTTGATGGCCACGAAAGCATTTTTTACAATCTCTGCCGGACTCTGTGGGGCCTCGTCCAACCTACAGGACGAATCCCCGGAGTCCCAGCAGCGTATTGCTTGCCTCCACGGATTACAAAGTCCCAGCGGCGTGTTGCTTTGCCGTGGGACATTTGATGGCCACGGCGGCATTTTTTACAATCTCTGCCGGACTCTGTGGGGCCTCGTCCAACCTACAGGACGAATCCCCGGAGTCCCAGCAGCGTATTGCTTGCCTCCACGGATTACAAAGTCCCAGCGGCGTATTGCTTTACCGTGGGACGATCTACGATCCCACAGCACATTGTTTTACCCGGCCTTGCCTCTGGCTGCCTAGTACTCTCGGCAGCATTTTTTGCTCCGCCGCCGGACTCCGTGGTGCCTCGTCCAGCCTGGCCTACGAGGCGCATCCCCAGAGTCCTAGCGGCGTATTGCTTGCCGCCGCAGATTACCAAGCCCCAGCGCCGCACTGATCGCCCTTCTGGATTACCAAGTTCCAGCGGCGTATTGCTTTGCCGTGGGATGGACCTGTACATCCCAACGGTCCCTTGCCGCTTTTCCCCCGGGCACTATCTCCCACGGGGTACCACTATGCCTGGGCCCATTGAGGGTTCCACCGGCGTATTACTTTTGTGCAGTACCGGGGCCATAGGCCCGGTTCTACTATTAAGCACAATTGTACCCAGTCACGCGGTCCTCGTGACTGAGGTACAGCAATACAGTGGTATCGCAGCATAATGCAATTTTCGTTTAAAGCAAAGAAAACCACGGGATGCCATGTGGCAACCCGCGGTACTCCAACTCCAAACTTTCTCTATCGTATCCAGACACGCCCGGTATACGGCAGTGCGGCAGGCAGGCGTCCAGCACAATTGTACCCAGTCACGCGGTCTTCGTGACTGAGGTACAGCAATACGGTGGTATCGCAGCATAATGCAATTTTGCAATTTTCGCTTAAAGCAAAGAAAAACCACGGGATGCCATGTGGCACCCCGCGGTACTCCAACTCCAAACTTTCTCTATCGTATCCAGACGCGTCCGGTATACGGCAGTGCGGCAGGCAGGCGTCTCAGCGTAAATACAATTGATTGCAATTGATTGCAATTGATTGCAATAGTGAAGCAGGGTGGATTTAGACAGGGTGCCATAGCGCTCTGTAGCATTAAAAGCAATACTAGCAATAGCAACACAAGGCAACACCACAGCGCTGCAGTGCAGCCTCCATCATAGCATGGCGCAGCGCAGCAACGCAGCGCGGTTCGACTTTCAGTCGATACCGCAACGCTTGCAACACTTGCAATACTTTCTAGCTAGCTTGGTGCTGAGTCTCATGACTTCAGGACCGAAGGAAACCACCGCCTAAAGCACCAAGGTGGCTCATACCTAGGCCCAGGACCAAGCCCGTTCCCTTGGCAGTGGTTTCGCTAGAAGTAGATAGGGACAGAGAGTGTCGGTTTCATAAGGTCCAACTGACGCGCTGCGCCTCAGAGTCTCCTCTATAGCAGCATTTAAACCTTGCAAGATGGAGTGAGCTTTAATATCCTCCCAGCTAACCACCGTGCAGGCCACAGGGCGGCCGGAAAGCAGTTAAGGAATTGTGAAGACCACACTTGACTCATTGCTAAACACCGTAAGGAATTTTTATCTCCAACGAAACCGCTCGGTACCGTAATATGATACATACGATCCCATGGCAGTGGTTTCGCTGGAAAGTAGATAGGGACATTTAATGTGAAGCCGGCCATCCGTAGGATGAACCCGCTATGCTACCTGGCC
>OX578061.1:19732700-19735200 GCA_951215215.1 Andrena trimmerana
GTTCAAATTCGCGCAGCCACGCCAACCAGGATTCTGGGGTACAGAAACGTTTTAAACGACGCGTGGAGCAATCACGCTTCTCATCGGATGTTTGGCACGAACACTCTTGTGTGTCGACGGAACGTGGCCATAGGGAGGGAACGAATAGGGGCTAGGCGAGGACACGCGCAACGACGGGGAAATACATCGACCCGATCCTGTTGCAGAGTGGTTTCTTTTTATTCATCATCCCGCACAGCGCCACCATTCATGTACACCATCATATCCCTGGATCTTCACGGCGTCCCGAAGAACGAGTGTCGGTGCCCTCGATGTATCGATCGAGACTGTTCTCTCTCACTTGTCAACGACGACCCTCTTTTTAAAATCCCTAGGGGCCGCGTGAACGCGACGATATAGATCAGCGCACATATGCCCGCGCACTCCGCGCTCTTTCTCTATCTCTCTATCTCTCTCTCTCTCTCGGCTCTCTCTTTCTCGGGACAAATTTTTCATTTCAGGCGACGTCGGTAGCACGGTAAAAGATCTCGCGCGGGACGTGAAGGCGAATTCTACAACACCAGTGCGAGCGGAGAGGCCGCTGTGTGTGATCCAGGGAGCGGTGCAGCACACGGGCGGTCGTTGTAAAACAACGACGCACAACGCCGTGAAAGCACGCACGCGAGTCCCCGCGCGATCATTCATCACATTCGCTTCTCTCTTTCTGGTTCTCGCACGGGAGAGAGTACACGCTTCACGATTCTCACGCGAGCCGTTGCAAACGCCGACGAACGGCCCAACTTTCGCTCGTACGTCGCGTATCTCGCGTGTATCATCGACCCGACTCCGAAACGCGTTACATCGTCGGAAACGGCGAGACGGCGAGGATGTGATACGCAGAACCGACGCAAGCAGTCTTTTGTACGTGATAACGACCCTCAGCCAGGCGTGGTCCAGGAATTGTATCCGTGGACCGCAATGTGCGTTCGAAATGTCGATGTTCATGTGTCCTGCAGTTCACACGTTGACGCGCAATTAGCTGCGTTCTTCATCGACCCACGAGCCAAGTGATCCACCGTTCAGGGTAATCGTGTTATTAAATATGTTCGTTATTATCTTTGGTTCTCGGTTCGGATGAAGCCGAGGCCCGTGCGCCTCCAACCAGCGCGCGAAGGAGGTCCGGGCGTCGCCAGCGTTGACGACACTGTGTGTGATTTTTGTCCAGGACGGGAACACCGTCGAAGCGTACCGCGGAAACACCGCGGACGCGACCGACGGCCGAGCGTACATATTCATTTAAAAACCTTCGAGATACACGGCTTGGTACGAGAACCGTAACCGCGTACTCGGGGCGGGGATCATCGACCACCGCACGCGGCAGCATCCTCTGCTTATTACACGCTCTCTTTATCGTCGCCGTCCCCCGAAAGCGGACGCACGGCCGGCTTCGATCGGTCCAATCGGACTTTCGCTATCGAAGCTTCACAGCCGGTCCCTTTTTTTGGCTATCGGGGCGCGCGATTAAGCGAGCGATACTCGGGATGCACGTCGACGCGGATGGATGGTGCGAGCCGCCGCCCTAGGTTACCCGGATCCTCTCCGAGGAGAGTGTCCGTCACAGGACTTTTCGGAGAGCGCGACCAAAATTGAGGGGAAGCGGGATGCGAGTGGAAGAAGCGTCTCGTCGAGAGTGAGAGTGAGAGAAACGTCGCGAAGCCGAGGCTTCGACGGCGGCTCGTTCCTCTGCTCTCTGTCTTCTCGCGCGCTTTACTTAACACACTCGGGGCGCTTCTTGTGTGTTTTCGTCCCTGTATTGGATGATCGCACGTGACTCTCTCTCTCCTTTCTCGATACGAGCCTATGCAGGCTCGCGCAGACAACACGCGCAGACACGGGGTGCCGTATATAATAACGGCACGCGCCTCCGATAAGAGGTGAACGCGAATCGACGAGGCGGCGGGTTACCGGAGAGGACAATCGCAACGACGGGTCTTGTTTTTCCCGATCCAGTTAACGACTGGCCCTCTACGCGAAACCTCGCGCGAGCGCTCTCGTGATTGCGTTCGTATTATTATCGTCCCGTTCTCAAATAGGGGGCTGCTCTCTCTCGCGTCTGGCGGTCTGGCGCGCTTGCTTGCTCTTTGCGCTTCGCCGATGGCAGCGGACGGGAGCGTCGCGGTGAGAAACCAGGTTCTCCGTCTGTAGCGACCTCCGCACGTAAGCCGTGCCACGGCGGTGCTAAATGCATTCGCATTTCGTTTTTGGTATCTGTTTAAATGCATTCGCATTTAGTTTTTGGTATCTGTTTAAATGCATTCTCGCATTTAGTTTTTGGTATCTGTTCAAATGCATTCGCATTTAAGTTTTTGGTATCTGTTCATATAAATGCATTCGCATTTATATATTATTGTGTTTTTGCACAGTTACGTTTTTTTTTTCAAGCTTTCAGCTTTTTGCTCTTTGAGCCTTGTTAATGATCCTTCCGCAGGTTCACCTACGGAAACCTTGTTACGACTTTTAC
>OX578061.1:19742700-19762700 GCA_951215215.1 Andrena trimmerana
CAACCCGCGGCAGCAAATGTCACCATCGGGACAAGGACACTCTTGTACAGAACGGAAAGGGCACCGTAGCGGAGCCCCCACCGACACTTTGCTATCCTACCTAATTTCGCGAAGAGCGACCCGACCTTGCCGCTCAAGTATTTGCAATGGGTGTGGACACCCATGCCTTTGTCGAAATTGACACCAAGATATCGCACTGCGGGCTTGAATTTAATACTAGTCTCCCCTATACGGATGGTCGGTGGTCTACTCGCGATGTCTGCCTTCGTGGCACGGACAGCCTTTCGTTTTCGATCGGGGCGCGCTCCTCCCCGTCTGCCTATCGGGGCTCTATCTATCCAGCCGCTTCTGAGCACGATTGCTTCTGTCTTGCTGGCTGATATTTCCAGCTTGGCTGCCTTGCACCACTGGACGATCTGGTCAACTACGCGTTGACTTTCAATCTCCATCGCGTGCCTACTATCTGCGCTAACAACTACAATAAGGTCGTCCGCATACGCAACGAACCTTCCCTCGACTGAGTCCTGAAGGGATCTCAGGAGATCATCAAACATTAGATTCCAGCAGGCGGGGCCAAGGACGGAGCCCTGAGGACATCCTCTTGTCGCCCGCTTGGATATCTCTACCGAACCTATCGAGATCTTGACCCGACGATCGTCGAAGTAGTTTGCAATTACTTCGAAAACGTCTCGTGGGCAGTCTCGTGCTTTCAAGCTTTCTAAAACTAGAGGCCACCAGACATTGTCGAAGGCGCCCGCGATGTCGAAAAGCAGCCCAATCACGTATCGATCCTTAATGGAGTCAACCGTGCGGCGCAGCTCCACAACCGCGTCCTCCGCCGACCTTCCAGGCATGAACCCGAACTGTCGACCGGAGATCCGTCCCGGAGCCAGCGACGTCTGGAAGAGTCGCTCCTTGAGGAGCTTCTCGAGAAGTTTCCCTACGACGGAGAGGAGACATATCGGGCGATAGGATTTCGGGTCCTTCACGTCCTTGTCGTCGCCTTTTAGGAGGATTCGGAGCGAACCCTCCTTCCAGGTCGACGGAAAGACACCCCATTGAAGGCACCCGTTGAAGAGCCGCACAAGCTGACCGGGGATTATCTTACTTGCTGCCTTTAAGGCACAGACCTCGATGAGATCCGTACCCGGCGCCTTGTTATTTTTGAAGGTCCTAACTGCATCTACAACGTCTTCCTCCGTGAAAGGAGCGGCGTCTGTAGTGCCTGGCGCAAGCCGTGCGCCTTCCCTTATGACACGCTGCGCCGGCGTGTCATCTTCCTCCCGGTCATCGGGGACGTGAACGTCCAAAAGTGAGCTGGCAGTTTCACTCGCGCTCAATGTATAACCGTTACCACGCCGGAGAGTGCTGATCACTCTCGCCACTTGGAGTTTATTCGCCTGGAGCTTATACACGAAACCCCAGGGCTCCGAGTTCCCGTTCGACGTAACATGTCGTCGCCAGCTTCTGAGCTTCGTCCTTTTCACCACCCTACGGTAGTTTCGCAAAGAACAGCGATACCGCAGTTTGAGTTGGTGGCGAGCCGGCGCGTCTTGCTCCCTTTGGAATTCACGCCGTTGCCTGTGTACGGTCTTCTTAAGCCTAGTTAGTTCGCGTGTCCACCATGGGTTGGACTTCCTAAAAACTCTCTTTCTTGGCATAGCCGCGGTGCAGGCGTCAGTAATGACCCCTGTGAGCGCACTTACCATTTCCTGTACGTCTTCAGCAGACTCCAGCCGGAGGCCCTCGAGCCGCGATCCAGAAAGATCGGCCAGGCTTTCAGCGTACCGCTCCCAATCAGCCCGACGCACGTCGAACCGAGTGCCAGCGGGACCCTGCTCCACCGCTCGGGCCTTCGGAACCCCCAAGCTGATGTCCACGGCTCTATGATCACTGGTAGTCCAGTCGCACCTGACCTTCCAGCCTTTGACGAATCTCAGCATGGAAGCGGACGCAAGAGTAACATCAATATACGATGCCCCTTCCGACGCCCAGTAGGTCGGCGGCTGGGCCACCTCGTTAATTACTTCCATGCCAAACGACCGTATGAGGTCTTCAAATTTTGCTCCTCTATCGTCTGTACTCTGCGGGCCCCAGAGGGACGACCGGGCGTTGGCATCTACCGAAACTAAAAACCTCTTCCCCCTCAGTGATTGAAACACCATCTCGAGATGCCTGAGGTGCCCCTCTATCTCGTCGCTAAACTGGAAGTACAGTGAAGCCACGTAGAACGAGAAGCCGGGAGCCAGCACTTCCGCACAGGCACAGTGGGTCGTGCTTAGCTGCGAGACGAACACCAAATCAAGCAGGTCATTACATAGGGCAACCGCAGCCCACGGCCTTTGTGAGCTCACGGCTGCTACCTTTGCTCGTATCCCTAGTCCAGCAACTAAATAGCTCGAGCCTTCGCGCCTGACGTGTGGTTCCTGCACTAACAGGACGTCGAGGCGTTTCTTGGCTGCGAGCTCCCTAATTTCTCCTGATACTTTGCCAGAGCGTTGCATATTCAACTGCAACACTCTGACTCCCATGGTCGCATTCGCGTACGCGGGCGGAATCGCGCGCCTTGAGAGCCTTTCGATGCTCGTTTCGCTCGAGTGGGGTCCTACCTCACAGGGATCTAACTCTATTTCGGGCGCAACGGGCGTGAGCAATGACGCTTTTCTACACGCCATCCTGTTCGCGGGCGCGGACGCGTTCGCAATCGCGGTCTTAGAGCTATTCGCGGAACTGGTGCCTACCTTTGCAGCTGCTGCACTATCTTCAATTTGCTCAGCCGGGCTTTCTCGCCCGCACCTGAGCCGTTTCACGCGCCTTATTGACACGGTTTGGACGGTTTGAGAACCGAGCTCCTGGTGGGACTGCACCGCCGTCGGCGCGGTCGTAGAGGACGCACGCCCGGGCGCAGCTCGACAGGCGGAGTCCCCGGACTGGGCCGCCCGCGTTATCGAGCGCGTTGCCGGGCGGCTCCGCAACTCGACAGCGGGTACGTCCATTGATGTCCTCTCCGCGCCTCTCATACGAGAGAGGTTGCTGGAGATCCGGCTACTCCGCCTACACTCCACGATGACACGCTCGAGTCCAGCTCCCACCCGGAGATCCGAATGGGGAGCGAGTTTACCTCCGGACAATTTTGAACCCGGGCGTGCCATCATGATTTTTATGAGTTTAACCTGAAAGTGTAATATTTGATTAGTGAGGGGGTGACCCCGGTCCCGCCGCCTCCTATTCGGAAGCGCCGGTCCCGGAGGTCGCGTGTGGGCTCGTTTCCTTATCCCGCTTTGAGTCAAGCAGGGGAAGGAAGGAGGTGGAGAGCCCGAATACAAGGTTTAGGACAACGGTGGATGGGAGTTTGTGGGGTGGAATTTTCATGGCAGGAGACCGCCCCGACCAATTCCGTAAACTCTAAGACCCTTGATGGGCAAGTCGTAACTTCTAGCGCCGCGTGAAGGCATTGGTCGTGACTTGAGGCACAAGAGGCTGTGTGTTCGCATTGTACCCCCAAATCTCCGGTCCCTGGTACTCACGCGACTCAGCACCTTCCGCCATCGTGACGGAGAGACAGTTTCAATTTCGAGTGTCAATTCCAATTCCAGATTTCATGTCTCGTATTGCTTTACCGCGGGTGACCTACTCCCGCGGCGTGTTGCTTTGCCGGTTCGAGTCGATGCAACGGCATTTTTATACTCTATTTCTTTGTCACCTCCGGGTTGCCAACACCCAGAGGCGTGTTGCCTTGCCGTGGGACGTTCTGCAGATCCCACGGCGCGCCGCCCCGCCCCGCCGCGCCAAGCCATGCAACGGCCACATAGTACCCACGACAGCATTTCGCCTCGATGCCGGACTTCGTGGGGCCTCGTCCAGCTTACAAGACGACTCTCCCGAGTCCCAGCAGCGTATTGCCCGCTCTCACGGGTTACCATCTACAGCGGCGTGTTGCCTTGCCATGGGGCGTTTGATACCCACGGCAGCAGTCTGCCCCGCTGCCGGACTCTGTGGGGTCTCGTCCAGCCTACAGGACGAATCCCCGGAGTATCGACAGCATGTTGCCCGCCGCCACAGTAACTAGCCCCCAGTGACCAACGGCCAGCGGCGTGTTGCTTTGCCGCGGGACGTTGACACTCACGGCAGCACTTTTGCCTCGCCGCCGGACTACATGGGGTCTCGTCCAAATTACATGGCGAATCCCCAGAGTCCCAGCGACGTATTGCTTGCTTCCACGAGTTAACAAGTCCCAGCGTCATATTGCTTTTTTCGTGGGGCGTTTGGTACCCACGGCAGGCATTTTTGCCTCGCTGCCGGACTCCGTGGGACTCGTCCGACCTGCAAGACGAATCCCCGGAGTCCCGGCAGCGTATTGCTCGCCTCCACGGGTTACCATGCCCCAGCGGCGTATTGCTTTGCCGTGGGACCTTTGATACCCATGGCAGCATTTTTACGCCTCTGCCGGACTCCGTGGGGCCTCGTCCAACCTGCAAGACGAATCCCCGGAGTCCCAGCAGCGTATTGCTTGCCTCTACGGGTTACAAGGCCCCAGCGGCGTGTTGCGTTGCCGTGGGACGTTTGATGGCCACGAAAGCATTTTTTACAATCTCTGCCGGACTCTGTGGGGCCTCGTCCAACCTACAGGACGAATCCCCGGAGTCCCAGCAGCGTATTGCTTGCCTCCACGGATTACAAAGTCCCAGCGGCGTGTTGCTTTGCCGTGGGACATTTGATGGCCACGGCGGCATTTTTTACAATCTCTGCCGGACTCTGTGGGGCCTCGTCCAACCTACAGGACGAATCCCCGGAGTCCCAGCAGCGTATTGCTTGCCTCCACGGATTACAAAGTCCCAGCGGCGTATTGCTTTACCGTGGGACGATCTACGATCCCACAGCACATTGTTTTACCCGGCCTTGCCTCTGGCTGCCTAGTACTCTCGGCAGCATTTTTTTGCTCCGCCGCCGGACTCCGTGGTGCCTCGTCCAGCCTGGCCTACGAGGCGCATCCCCAGAGTCCTAGCGGCGTATTGCTTGCCGCCGCAGATTACCAAGCCCCAGCGCCGCACTGATCGCCCTTCTGGATTACCAAGTTCCAGCGGCGTATTGCTTTGCCGTGGGATGGACCTGTACATCCCAACGGTCCCTTGCCGCTTTTCCCCCGGGCACTATCTCCCACGGGGTACCACTATGCCTGGGCCCATTGAGGGTTCCACCGGCGTATTACTTTTGTGCAGTACCGGGGCCATAGGCCCGGTTCTACTATTAAGCACAATTGTACCCAGTCACGCGGTCCTCGTGACTGAGGTACAGCAATACAGTGGTATCGCAGCATAATGCAATTTTCGTTTAAAGCAAAGAAAACCACGGGATGCCATGTGGCAACCCGCGGTACTCCAACTCCAAACTTTCTCTATCGTATCCAGACACGCCCGGTATACGGCAGTGCGGCAGGCAGGCGTCCAGCACAATTGTACCCAGTCACGCGGTCTTCGTGACTGAGGTACAGCAATACGGTGGTATCGCAGCATAATGCAATTTTGCAATTTTCGCTTAAAGCAAAGAAAAACCACGGGATGCCATGTGGCACCCCGCGGTACTCCAACTCCAAACTTTCTCTATCGTATCCAGACGCGTCCGGTATACGGCAGTGCGGCAGGCAGGCGTCTCAGCGTAAATACAATTGATTGCAATTGATTGCAATTGATTGCAATAGTGAAGCAGGGTGGATTTAGACAGGGTGCCATAGCGCTCTGTAGCATTAAAGCAATACTAGCAATAGCAACACAAGGCAACACCACAGCGCTGCAGTGCAGCCTCCATCATAGCATGGCGCAGCGCAGCAACGCAGCGCGGTTCGACTTTCAGTCGATACCGCAACGCTTGCAACACTTGCAATACTTTCTAGCTAGCTTGGTGCTGAGTCTCGTGACTTCAGGACCGAAGGAAACCACCGCCTAAAGCACCAAGGTGGCTCATACCTAGGCCCAGGACCAAGCCCGTTCCCTTGGCAGTGGTTTCGCTAGAAAGTAGATAGGGACAAGTATTGTGCGCGCTTCGGGTCCCGATCGCGATAGCGATCGGACACGCCGTACAACCAAGTCGGTTCTCCGACTCATACCGGCTTCGCGAGAAAAGGTGTTATTCTCTATCTTTCTAGGAACTCTGCCAGGGGAAACGGCGTGCATAGATGGAAGGCACGCGACTTGGAAAAACCCTGCCCTCGCCTTGCGGGTCATCGGACAAGTTGGATCTACCCCTAAGGGAAGCGGCTCATTTAGTCGGCGCTTCACGTCGCGTAGCGTCGGGGAGCGCCGTCCAGTGGGGACCACGAGGAGGTAGAGCCGCCAGCGGATGCTCGATCCCAGCAGGATGGCTTTCAGCCGTTTCCCTGCACCGCCACAGCTCGCATTACTGCTCACTGCCTGCTTGGGCGGTCGCAGGTTATATTACCCCTCTTCTTGTTTGGTCCTTGTATCCGGCTTCTTGTAGTCCTTTCTCCCTCGTGGTTGGTCCTGGTATTGTGTCCGTTGTCCATGTCGGTGTCGTCGTCTCGTCGGTCAACGTACTCGTCTCTGTCTCCGTCTTTGTCGTGGCATCTGTGGTCCTCTTCTTCTTTCTTCTCTCCCTGCAACTTTACATATAAATATCCTTCCGTGTTAATACTTATGCTTTCGTAGTCCGGATTCCTCTTCCTTATCCCCTTCGTCCTTGGTGTCCTTGCTGCTGTGGTTGATCCTCGTCCTCTTCTGTCGTTGTCCTTTCCTTGGCTTTCAGTGTGGCGTGCACGAAATCTCGGAAGATTCGGAAAGTCGTTTTACCGACTAGATCCGATTCCGGTATGGGCCATCCGTGGCCCTTCCTCTGCAGCGCCTCCCTCATTACCGTCCTTGCCTGCTCGTTCAAGCAGCACTGGTAGATGAGGTGCGTCGAGGTTTCAGCCGCCCCACAGTCGCACAGAGCGGAGTCGCTCAGTGCGAAGGTGTTGAGTTTCCACCTGAAATTCCCATGTCCGCTAAGAAACTGCGTTACATAATAGTCCGGCTGTATCCATGTGGACCTCACCCTGTGTCGGACGTCGTTGAAGAACTCGAACGTCGTTCGGCCCTTGCTCGACGCCCGCCAGCGCCGCTGCCACGCGTCCATCGTTTCGTCCCGTGCCTGTTGTTCCTCTTCCTGTGATGGGTTTGGTCCTTTCCTGATCCTGTAGATTTCCGCACGTTCCTTAAGCAGCAGGTCGATCGGGACCACGCCCGCGATGATGGGAAGCGCGTCCGTCGGCGCCGTCGAATAGGCCTTGGTCACTCGAAGGAGGGCCAATCTCTGCGACCGTACCAGCGCACTTCTCGATTTGGCCTGTAGCAGGTCACTCCATGCGGCTGCCGCGTACGTGGTTATAGGCACGTAGAGGCCCTTATACAGTGTATAGAGAGCCCCGTAGCCCAGTCCCCAGTTCGCTTTGGCTATCCTCGCGAGAGCGTTGAATAAATTCAAACACTTCTCGGAGACCTTCCGCACATGCGTGTCCATTTTCAGGCCAGCCTCGAGGTGCACCCCTAGGTACTTTATCGCAGGTTGCATCTTGATTCCTCTACCGTTGAGGCGGATGGTCGGTGGTCTCCGTATGTCGAGGTCACCCTTGACCAACAGCATCTCGGTTTTCTCGGCTGAAAGCTGCAGTTTCTTTCTCCCACACCACTCCGAAACCGCGGTAACCGCGGCCTGGCCGCGCACTCTGAGAGCCTCTCGCGAGTTCCCAGAGACGATGACCAGCACGTCGTCGGCGTAGGCGATGGCTTCGCATTCTAACTCTTCGGACGATAGGACAGCCAGCAGGTCATCGAACACCAGATTCCAGAAACTGGGACCTAGTATGGAGCCCTGCGGGCACCCCTTTGTAACGGATTTACTCACAGATTCCTGCTTTCCCATGATCTGCACAGATCTTTCGGAGAAGTAGCTGTCCACTAGACCATATAGGTTTCGCGGGCAGTTCCTCCTCTTCAGCTCGTACAGGACATTCGGCCACCATACATTGTCGAACGCCCCCGAAATGTCGAGGGCAATTGCGAGAACGTAACTCTCCTCGACCTTACTCGCGACCACCTCGCGGAGTTTGATTATTGCGTCCTCCGTCGACTTTCCTGGACGGAACCCATATTGTCGGTCGGAGGACAATCGATGGTCGAGGAGGAGCGGCGCAAGTCTCACAGCCATCAGTCTTTCGAGCAACTTCCCCACCATTGACAGCAGGCAAATTGGGCGATACGACTTTGTGCTGCTGCGATCTCGATCCGGTCCTTTGGGGATCGCAATAATATTCCCTACCTTCCAGCGGGTCGGAGTAGATAGGGACAGAGAGTGTCGGTTTCATAAGGTCCAACTGACGCGCTGCGCCTCAGAGTCTCCTCTATAGCAGCATTTAAACCTTGCAAGATGGAGTGAGCTTTAATATCCTCCCAGCTAACCACCGTGCAGGCCACAGGGCGGCCGGAAAGCAGTTAAGGAATTGTGAAGACCACACTTGACTCATTGCTAAACACCGTAAGGAATTTTTATCTCCAACGAAACCGCTCGGTACCGTAATATGATACATACGATCCCATGGCAGTGGTTTCGCTGGAAAGTAGATAGGGACAGAGGGAATCTCGTTAATCCATTCATGCGCGTCACTAATTAGATGACGAGGCATTTGGCTAATATCTGTTCGGATGCGCTAAAGCGGCCGAATATTTCCAGGGGTTTGGTTCGCCACCCTGTTAGACAAAGTTGGCCCAGTGACTGGGACCAATAACAACAAAAAAAAAAATAAAATAAAACAAACAACTCTCTCCCTCTTGCGTCCACCGCCAAGAGCTCTGCCCAGCGGGCTTGGAAAAATTAGGAACGGAGTCCCACTATGGGGAAGTGAACTTAGCCACGCGAAGCGTGCTCAGGGAAAACCGACGCGAAGGTGTCACCCAGGCTCATACTATCGTACTCGCCTGCTCCGCGCCGTGTACCACAATAGTGGTCACGACTCGCACCACCTGGTGTAAAAGGTCAGGTGGGCTCAATGTGTATTCAGCGGCAGCTGCTTCGTCATATTGTATAAATAGGACGTTGACATAATAAATACTGGTATGGGCGGTCTCCAAGTACATACGCCTGGAGCTTCTCCGCTCCACACCTGGTCCAACATGAATCATGCAATTAAGACAATCACATAATAAATACTGGCTTGGGCGGTCTCTGAGTACGAACGCCCAGAGCTTCTCCGCTCCAATGCCTGGTCCAAATAAATATACATAAAGAGGAACGCATCCATGCAGACAATACTGGGCTGGACACCCTCAGAGGAGTTATCTTACATGATCGTAGTCAATGAACGTGTTTGCCATTTCCAGTGAGGACCTTAATGCTATTAAGGAAATGGTGATCATGTCCTCTTTTCTGAATCCAAGAGATTTCAGATTCTCTTGGGTCTTTGTGGGCATCGCCCCCCTAGTTCCTACTACAATTGGGAGCACTTTCCCCTCCCTGCTATTGGTCTTGATCCTAATGTACTCTAGAGTTTCCTGATATTTGGAGACCTTCTCTCTATACGCCTTTCGAAGATTATCGTTCATTTCATATCTCACCGTGACGTCCACGATTAGGAGCCTCTCTTGGTCTTTGATAACCAAATCAGGCTTCCTTAATTCGCCTAAGACGTTCACGGTGGGTTCGACAAATACGGCGTGTTTGGTTGCCAATCGATTGCCGATGAAATCTTTGATTTCATCGTGCCTCCTCATTCTCATCGGTTTGGTATGGGTGCAGTTCCCAAGAACATGCCCCAATGTCTCCGCCTGGACTTTGCATCTACGACATGCTACGTCCAGGTTTTTACTTGCCCTCGATAATGCTACCTTTGTGCCGAAGGTATTAGTACGCAATTTAAGCGCGTCCAGGTACCTGGACGGCTTGAGCAGGGACGGGTTGTGTAACCAGGCGTTACCGACCCTGTCGTGGCTGAAATCGGCCACGCCTTGCCCCTGGGAGACTTGCTTGCGCCATTTCTCCGTCTCCCTTCTCTTACTCTCCTTCCTCGCTTCCTCAATCTTGACCATAGTGGTCGGCCAGCTTAGGTTCAGGGATTTTGCATATGTTTCGATCATCCCACGCTCTCTCTTTAGAGCTTCCTGAACCACATCGTCCGCTGAGTCAAGCATTTTGAGACCGCTGCGGACTACCGCCAGTTTGACGATGTCTTCTACTTTTTGGAGTCCCACACCTCCATGGCTCTTAGCCGAGTAGATTACTCCATCCGTCGTGCTCGGATGGAGTTTAAGAATACCCTTTACCACTTGTTTAATTTCATGATCAAGTTCCTTGAGAACCTTGATAGGTGGTGGACTAGTCACCAGCTCATAAATGACTTTAGGCAGAAGGTACGTCCTAATTACCTCTACCTTTTGATGAGGCTTGAGCCCCATGCCTGCTATTACGCTTGCTGCTCTCTTAATTTCTAGGAGCCTCTCCTTGTCCACGTTTAGACCACTCCATGGGTTTAGTGTGATACCCAGGTATTTGGTGGTATCCTCAGGACCCAGCGTAGGGATCCTGTCTTCACCTATTGTAATTTCTGGGTCCTTGAGGAACCAGGTTTTGTTCTTAGCGACGATCTCCACGGTCGCACATTTGGGGATGGATAGCTCCATCCCCAGATTCCCGAGGAATTTGTTAAGCATTTTGATTTGCTTGAGTGCTTCGCTCCGATTCTGGCCAATCAGTACCAGATCGTCCGCGAAAGCCAAAGTGGTAACATTGACATCGTTTAAATCGACCCCTTTAGTGGTGCCACATATTTTCTTTATAATGGGGTCGATTACTGTATTAAATAATAAAGGGGATAAAGGGTCCCCTTGTTTCACTCCTCTTTGGAGCGTGATATTTATACAATCTCCCTGGCTGCCTTTGATTCTAGTGTGGCAACCCTTGTACATATCTTTGATATAGGAAGCTACCTCTTGAGGCATTCCTAAGGCAGTCAGGGCGACAACAAGTGAGGCGTGTGGAACTGTATCGAAAGCTTTCGATATGTCCACAACCGTTAGGACACCGCCCTTGTCCTTTTTCATTCTGTCCAAGACAGATTTCATGATGGCAACGTTGTGCTTGCACCCGTTGTCTCTCATGAAGCCCTTTTGCCGTTCAGAGAGGCTAATATTCTCTCTGATCCGGCTGTCAATCATATTCGACAGCAGTCTACCCATTAAGGAGCCAATTGTGATTGGTCTCCAATTTTTGGCATCTTTTGCATCTTTCCCTGGTTTGGGGATAAGAGTTGTTCTATTTGACTTCCACTGTTTGGGGTAATACCCTTTCAGCAGAAGCAAATTGAAGAGCTTGGCCAGGACCTGTACTGCGCCAGCTCTTTTGATGTGGATCTTTTTGATCCCATCGGGCCCAGCTGCCGTGCCAGGTTTCATTCTTGCGAGGCGGCTTATCAACTCATTCGTCTCGACCGGCGTCCATACTTCGCCAGTCGGGACCACCCTCGCATTGCAACCGCCTATAGTTGGATTGATATTTACAGGGCCTGTAACGCCCCACAGAGCGGAATAAAGATTTTGGATATCTATAGTTGGTGGGTAGCCCACCTCTGTATCTGCATGGTCGATACTGCTACCCATCATGGCCATATCAGCCAACTTCCTGGGGCATTTCTTATACAGCTCCTGATACCTATTGTACCTGAATCTGCGTCTCCTGGTGCGTTTGCTGAAGCGGGCCCCTCCGCTCCCCACCTTATCTCGATCTTTCCGTCTCTGCCTATTGCGAGGCTCCGTGGCGGGTTCGTTCCCCAGTAGGACGCTGAGTACGTCCCCGACCACCTTATCCAGTTGCTCGGAGCTGGCATCGTCATTCACCGCCAGCATCGTTATCTGGTCTATGATGCTGGCCCACTCCACATTCTCGGGCCCTGGGGCTGAGATTGAATCTTTTAATATTTCCTGCCAAGACCTGCTTGTCGCGGGCTCTTGGCTGCTCTCACCCCTGTCTGGTGAGGTTGGGATCACTTCCTGGGAGTGGTACTCTGGCTCAGAGTCCGACTCCTCGCTAGTAGCGTGATCGACTTCATTACTTGTGGGCTTCAATTGTCTCCTTTTATCGCTGATTTGTTTCAGCGTTTTGTCGGGGAAGTGCTCCCTGATTAGCACGTTCACCCGGGTATTGCCCCTGTGCAATCGATCT
Organism: Andrena trimmerana; assembly: GCA_951215215.1. NCBI lineage: Eukaryota > Metazoa > Arthropoda > Insecta > Hymenoptera > Andrenidae > Andrena > Andrena trimmerana. Next base: position 19,754,902 of record OX578061.1, read on the forward strand.
AATTCACGCAGGAGAGCGGTCTCCTCCTCCGACCAGACCGTGGCCTTTCTACCTTTCTTGGCCGCCGCCGGCCCGACCCCATCGGCACCTCTTCTCTTATCGTTCCTCAATGCTGGGTGTCTGTGCCTCTCGTGCGTTGAGACGCCTCTTTGTGAGCTGAAGGCAGAGCCACATTTTGAGCATCGGAATTCACCATTGGTGTGATCCGTCGCGCCTTTGCATTTCGGGATGTGGCATTTTAGCTGGTGAGCTCGCTCGAACGTTTTGTTACACTTCTGGCACATCCATTGGATCGCCATATTGTGGTGGATCTCAGTGGCATGCGCCATAAAGTCTTTATCTGATAGGAACTGTATGTTCCTACCTATTCTTAGGCACCCAGCGCATTGAATGGGGCCGTCCAGCGGCAGTCCAATTCTTTGGGATAACTCGTGTCCGGTGTCATAATCAAGGTCGTCAACATTGGTCCTCCTATCAGTAGCGGACAAGTCCGCCACGGAAATCCCAGGACCGGGGATTTCCGCGTCCGAGGCTTCGCTATTAGAACATCTAGACATTGTTTCATAAGCGTTTTGTACCGGGTACATCAAAATCCTTCCATATCCATCTCATATCCAAAGTAAGCCGTTTCGTCAACATGGGCCCAGCATGTCAGCCCAATCGGGACCTCTACTCTTCTCACCTCTACTGCCCTCTTAGCCAGCGGCGTATTGCTTGGATGGCGTACAAAAAATGGGGGACCCTGCCAGCCTACTCTGGACAGGGCCCCCGTACTTATTTCAGGACTTCGTCCTGATCAAATCATCGTCTTTCGCTCCTAAGTTCATATTTTTGCCGTGGAACCGGTCTTATCCCACGGTCTTGCCATTCACGCCACTAGCCTTGACTCCAGCTTTTGACTTATCATCGAGGCACGGAGTACCTCTCAATATTGCTCACCATTGGGGTGGCGTGCTGGGCCGAAAGGTGTGTCCCGGCTGCTGATTTTGGGACACTACCCGCCAAAGGTCGCTTCAGCTTGCCGCGCCCACTGACTCGCGGCAAGGAACCGGGAGCACCACTCGGAGGCGCGACCCCGACTTGAGATATAGAGGCTTTGTATTCGCATATATCCCCAAAACCATGACTCTCTCAGCGTGCCGCCGAAATGCAGCTGGAACAGACATTGTGCATTTTCTCGTCAGCGGGTCGGGTTTCTGTGACCGACTAGTGAGGGACTGGCCACGGACGGGTACCAGCCGCCCTAGCTCACCGACGGAATGACGCAGCAACCACAATGTCGCCTATTTGGCCATCCGAGGGGAGCAAACACTAACAAACGCCCAACGCTCCGCTACTTAAGTTCACGAATCGTTGCACACCTTCTTTCGGCACGTTTGGCCCGGTGGCCGGGCGGCACATGTCCCAACCAACCGGACGCCCCGAGTATAGACGGCTTGACCGCCTAGTAGTGCCGGTTTTCTTGACCGGAGACGTCTGCTTCGTGGTGTTTTAATCCGCAGACCTTTCCAGCAGGTGTCAATAGGTCTCGCCCTCACTAGATACACTGATTTAATATTTTCGAGCGTCACTAATCAGATGACGGGACATTTGGTTACATACGCTTAATCTTGTGAACCTTAAGAGAGTCATAGTTACTCCCGCCGTTTACCCGCGCTTTTTTTGAATTTCTTCACGTTGACATTCAGAGCACTGGGCAGAAATCACATTGCGTCAACACCCTCGGGGGCCATCGCAATGCTTTGTTTTAATTAGACAGTCGGATTCCCCTAGTCCGTGCCAGTTCTGAGCTGAGCGTTGAATGGCGGCCGAAGAGGACGACCACGACGGTGAAACCGACACGGAAGCCTCGCAGCAAGGAAGATCCGCGGGAGGCGATGGCACGGGACCGAGCTCGGATCCCGGATGCGAGACCGAAATCCCGACCGTTCACCTCACCCAGGCCCGGCTCGTCAACCAAACCCGTTTCCCAACCAAGCCCGACACGCCCCGCTCCTCAGAGCCAATCCTTATTCCGAAGTTACGGATCCAATTTGCCGACTTCCCTTACCTACATTAATCTATCGACTAGAGGCTCTTTACCTTGGAGACCTGCTGCGGATATGGGTACGAACCGGCGCGACACCTCCACGTGGCCCTCTCCTGGATTTTCAAGGTCCGAGGGGAAGATCCGGACACCGCCGCAACTGCGGTGCTCTTCGCGTTCCAAACCCTATCTCCCTGCTAGAGGTTTCCAGGGAACTCGAACGCTTATACAGAAAAGAAAACTCTTCCCGGATCTCCCGACGGCGTCTCCAGGTCATTTTGGGTTACCCCGACGAACACTCTTACGAGGGCCCGAATGGTTTGCGGTTCCGCTACCGGGTTCCGGAATAGGAACCGGATTCCCTTTCGCCCAACGGGTGTGTGTCTCTCAAAAAAAACTCTGTTTTAGGACACCACATCTGCATAGGATTTCTCTTAGGGCTTAGGATCGACTGACTCGTGTGCAACGGCTGTTCACACGAAACCCTTCTCCACGTCAGTCCTCCAGGGCCTCGCTGGAGTATTTGCTACTACCACCAAGATCTGCACCGACGGTGGCTCCAGGCAGGCTCACGCCCAGACCCTTCTGCGCACACCGCCGCGACCCTCCTACTCGTCAGGGCTTCATGGAGGACGGTCACCCGCGAGCGGGTGGCACGTCCCTCCCCACTTGCCGCTGACGGCGGAGTATAGGCGCGACGCTTCAGCGCCATCCATTTTCAGGGCTAGTTGCTTCGGCAGGTGAGTTGTTACACACTCCTTAGCGGATTCCGACTTCCATGGCCACCGTCCTGCTGTCTTAAGCAACCAACGCCTTTCATGGTATCCCATAAGCGTCGACTTAGGCGCCTTAACTCTGCGTTTGGTTCATCCCACAGCGCCAGTTCTGCTTACCAAAATTGGCCCACTTGGCACTCTGATTCAATATAATCTCGTGGCTTCATGATCCAAGCAAGCCAGAGATCTCACCCATTTAAAGTTTGAGAATAGGTTGAGGTCGTTTCGGCCCCAAGGCCTCTAATCATTCGCTTTACCAGATGAAACTCGCACACGTTCGCGTAGGAACGAGCGAGTGCCAGCTATCCTGAGGGAAACTTCGGAGGGAACCAGCTACTAGATGGTTCGATTAGTCTTTCGCCCCTATACCCAGTTCCGACGATCGATTTGCACGTCAGAATCGCTACGGACCTCCATCAGGGTTTCCCCTGACTTCGTCCTGACCAGGCATAGTTCACCATCTTTCGGGTCCCAACGTGTACGCTCTAGGTGCGCCTCTTCTCGCAATGAGAACGAGACGCCCCGGGAGTGCGAGGCCGCATCGTAACGCGGCCGATCCTCCCTCGGTCGACGCATAGGTCGACCTTCACTTTCATTCCGCCTTTAGGTTTCTTTCTCCCAATGACTCGCGCACATGTTAGACTCCTTGGTCCGTGTTTCAAGACGGGTCCTGAGAGTACCCAAAGCAGTAGCGTCGCCGACCGGTAATTCGAAGCTTGGCGGCCCAGTCCAAGGACACCGCCTGCTAACAGCTGGCCAGGCCCGGGGACGGCACTAGGTCCGTGCCTCCGGGTAAGAACTGACCGGGCTTGCGGCGGGCCTGACGCACACACATTCGAAAATGGATTGGTTGCGGCCCGATACCGTCTCAGAGTACCGTCGCGCAGCCGGCCGGGCGGCCGAGGGTCTGTCGCGTGCTCTGGGAGCAACGAAACAGGCAACCGCTCGGGCCGTAGACCGACACGCAACGGGTCGCGACGTTCTACTAGGGGAGAAGTGCACGACTACGTGGCCGGAACATTCGCCGCCGGTGGTGTACCCTCGCTAATGGAACCACGAAGGTCCACCCGGAGTATCGCGCACCGACGGGAGCCAGCCTCGTCGACGATGAATCTCCCCATTCGATCTTTTGGGTTTCTCAGGTTTACCCCTGAACGGTTTCACGTACTCTTGAACTCTCTCTTCAAAGTTCTTTTCAACTTTCCCTCACGGTACTTGTTCGCTATCGGTCTCGTGGTTGTATTTAGCCTTAGATGGAGTTTACCACCCACTTAGGGTTGCACTCTCAAGCAACCCGACTCTATGGAGAGATCCTCCCGAAACGCGTACCGGTCGCTACGGGCCTGGCACCCTCTCCGGGTAAGTGGCCCCATTCAAGATGGACTTGGACGCGGTGCGACGTCACGGGATAAACGGATCCTCCTGAACACTACAATTCCCTGCGGCGGAACCGCGGGATTCAGTGCTGGGCTAATTCCTGTTCGCTCGCCGCTACTAAGGAAATCCTTGTTAGTTTATTTTCCTCCGCTTAGTAATATGCTTAAATTCAGCGGGTAATCTCGCCTACTCTGAGGTCGTCAATCGTTGTTTTATATATAAAACAAATTATGTTCCACAAGAGAAAAAAGGCAGAGACCGCGAAGTAGAGAGAAGATATTTTTGGAGAAGCGCGCGCGTGCCTCCGATATTATAAATCGTGCTCCCTCTTTTTGGATATTGTACATGTCGAACGGGTCTCCCGGCGGGAGTACGGGGTGGTGTGCGCGTAGTGCGTTGACACAGACTACGGGGCCGGGCCGTACGAGAAGCTGGGCTGAAGAATAAAAGGAGAAGAACGATATACACAAAACTTCTCCAGATTCTTTCTCTTCCCTTGCTCGCTCGCAGTTTCCCATGCGCACCGCGCATATTCGGCATCACGCCACGCACATACATCTTCTTTTTCCCCGTACACATCCCGGCTCGTAGCCGGACCCGACGACGGATCGATGTGTGATCGATATTATTCTCTTGTATCCAGAGGTGCCATCGCACGATTTTTTCAGAGAAAAGGTATATTTGAACTCTCCTCTTCTCCTCTAATCTAGAGAGAATTAGAAGGAGCCCCCCCTCTTCCGATTCATTTTCGCCACGCCAAAGTGTCTTTTCGTCGCGCATCCTCGATCCGATCCGGGAGGAGACTCGCGCGGAACGACCACCGGTTTTTACTTTAACGTCCGTCCGCTATTATTAGCTTTGAGATTCCGCTATCCCTTTCATCACGCCTCGAGCAGTGACTCGCAGCAGAGGGAACATTGTGGAAAAATAAGCTTTTCCGTGGACTGGACGACCGGTGAGATCCGCGGTCTCGGATACGATCGACCAACAACGCGACAAAGACACATGGGGCGATCGGGGAGACTAATCTTCTTCCATTCTACGAAGGAGAGTCTTGCACACCTTTCGCGGCATCGGCGCCTTTCGGTTCGTCAAAGTTCAAATTCGCGCAGCCGCGCCAACCAGGATTCTGGGGTACAGAAACGTTTTAAACGACGCGTGGAGCAATCACGCTTCTCATCGGATGTTTGGCACGAACACTCTTGTGTGTCGACGGAACGTGGCCATAGGGAGGGAACGAATAGGGGCTAGGCGAGGACACGCGCAACGACGGGGAAATACATCGACCCGATCCTGTTGCAGAGTGGTTTCTTTTTATTCATCATCCCGCACAGCGCCACCATTCATGTACACCATCATATCCCTGGATCTTCACGGCGTCCCGAAGAACGAGTGTCGGTGCCCTCGATGTATCGATCGAGACTGTTCTCTCTCACTTGTCAACGACGACCCTCTTTTTAAAATCCCTAGGGGCCGCGTGAACGCGACGATATAGATCAGCGCACATATGCCCGCGCACTCCGCGCTCTTTCTCTATCTCTCTATCTCTCTCTCTCTCTCGGCTCTCTCTTTCTCGGGACAAATTTTTCATTTCAGGCGACGTCGGTAGCACGGTAAAAGATCTCGCGCGGGACGTGAAGGCGAATTCTACAACACCAGTGCGAGCGGAGAGGCCGCTGTGTGTGATCCAGGGAGCGGTGCAGCACACGGGCGGTCGTTGTAAAACAACGACGCACAACGCCGTGAAAGCACGCACGCGAGTCCCCGCGCGATCATTCATCACATTCGCTTCTCTCTTTCTGGTTCTCGCACGGGAGAGAGTACACGCTTCACGATTCTCACGCGAGCCGTTGCAAACGCCGACGAACGGCCCAACTTTCGCTCGTACGTCGCGTATCTCGCGTGTATCATCGACCCGACTCCGAAACGCGTTACATCGTCGGAAACGGCGAGACGGCGAGGATGTGATACGCAGAACCGACGCAAGCAGTCTTTTGTACGTGATAACGACCCTCAGCCAGGCGTGGTCCAGGAATTGTATCCGTGGACCGCAATGTGCGTTCGAAATGTCGATGTTCATGTGTCCTGCAGTTCACACGTTGACGCGCAATTAGCTGCGTTCTTCATCGACCCACGAGCCAAGTGATCCACCGTTCAGGGTAATCGTGTTATTAAATATGTTCGTTATTATCTTTGGTTCTCGGTTCGGATGAAGCCGAGGCCCGTGCGCCTCCAACCAGCGCGCGAAGGAGGTCCGGGCGTCGCCAGCGTTGACGACACTGTGTGTGATTTTTGTCCAGGACGGGAACACCGTCGAAGCGTACCGCGGAAACACCGCGGACGCGACCGACGGCCGAGCGTACATATTCATTTAAAAACCTTCGAGATACACGGCTTGGTACGAGAACCGTAACCGCGTACTCGGGGCGGGGATCATCGACCACCGCACGCGGCAGCATCCTCTGCTTATTACACGCTCTCTTTATCGTCGCCGTCCCCCGAAAGCGGACGCACGGCCGGCTTCGATCGGTCCAATCGGACTTTCGCTATCGAAGCTTCACAGCCGGTCCCTTTTTTTGGCTATCGGGGCGCGCGATTAAGCGAGCGATACTCGGGATGCACGTCGACGCGGATGGATGGTGCGAGCCGCCGCCCTAGGTTACCCGGATCCTCTCCGAGGAGAGTGTCCGTCACAGGACTTTTCGGAGAGCGCGACCAAAATTGAGGGGAAGCGGGATGCGAGTGGAAGAAGCGTCTCGTCGAGAGTGAGAGTGAGAGAAACGTCGCGAAGCCGAGGCTTCGACGGCGGCTCGTTCCTCTGCTCTCTGTCTTCTCGCGCGCTTTACTTAACACACTCGGGGCGCTTCTTGTGTGTTTTCGTCCCTGTATTGGATGATCGCACGTGACTCTCTCTCTCTCTCCTTTCTCGATACGAGCCTATGCAGGCTCGCGCAGACAACACGCGCAGACACGGGGTGCCGTATATAATAACGGCACGCGCCTCCGATAAGAGGTGAACGCGAATCGACGAGGCGGCGGGTTACCGGAGAGGACAATCGCAACGACGGGTCTTGTTTTTCCCGATCCAGTTAACGACTGGCCCTCTACGCGAAACCTCGCGCGAGCGCTCTCGTGATTGCGTTCGTATTATTATCGTCCCGTTCTCAAATAGGGGGCTGCTCTCTCTCGCGTCTGGCGGTCTGGCGCGCTTGCTTGCTCTTTGCGCTTCGCCGATGGCAGCGGACGGGAGCGTCGCGGTGAGAAACCAGGTTCTCCGTCTGTAGCGACCTCCGCACGTAAGCCGTGCCACGGCGGTGCTAAATGCATTCGCATTTCGTTTTTGGTATCTGTTTAAATGCATTCGCATTTAGTTTTTGGTATCTGTTTAAATGCATTCTCGCATTTAGTTTTTGGTATCTGTTCAAATGCATTCGCATTTAAGTTTTTGGTATCTGTTCATATAAATGCATTCGCATTTATATATTATTGTGTTTTTGCACAGTTACGTTTTTTTTTTTTTTCAAGCTTTCAGCTTTTTGCTCTTTGAGCCTTGTTAATGATCCTTCCGCAGGTTCACCTACGGAAACCTTGTTACGACTTTTATTTCCTCTAAATGATCA
>OX578061.1:19765200-19772700 GCA_951215215.1 Andrena trimmerana
CAAGTGCATGCTGGGCAAACGGGAAAGCGCGAATCGTGCCATGCTGGTCATAACGAGTTGGCACGTAATGTGCGCGCCAGGCATATCGAGATCTGACACCTCTTGGGTTTGTATCTACTTTCTCCCTCTTTCAAAGTTCGAACTTTTAGTTCGATACTTTATATGTACCCGACGCTAGCCTTCCTTAGCGTTTTGTTAAGTTTAAATCGTCCATCTGCGTGGATAAAGAGTTGAATGCATGAGGTCGTACAAGCATACAAAGAATTGCATACGAGTCACCAACGTCACTTTTGGACGCTCACCACATAAGGGCCATTCGGTCTTGGACACCGACCCGTGGTAATGCTGTGTGGAGAAATCCGAAACGCAACACGGAAAGAACAGTCGAGACAGAATCTCGAGGAGCGGTAACTGCTTCTCAACCGAGGTCATAGAATAGCCACGCGCCCAACGCTGTTCCGACCGAGACGCTCGGACGGTCGCTCTCCCTTATAGATACCGAACGGCCGGCCGGAACGCCGGCGCCGCCGTACCTTAAGCACGGGCGCTTATGGGTGTAAACCGCCGCTACAACAGGCCGTTCGCCCGGCACGTTGGGACTTAGCCGCGGAGAGCGTCGGAGACAAGAGTAAACCGACTAAATGAATTATTTTAAACAATCGCCGCGAACATTACCACGATATATATCAACTGCAAAACGACATTCGAAAATAATTTCTCGGGACTTTGAAATATTTCGACGAGATTGGAGTTTTTCGCGATTTTCTCGAAAACCAGCGCGACGACCGCGGTCGAACCATCAGAGTAATACGTTCGCAATGGAACGAGAAACGTGGATCAATGGTTGTTTGGTCGATCGGACGATTTTTTGGACCTTCCCGGAGGACGGTGCCGGAGGACTTTGAAATCCGTCGGGACTTTGAAATATTTCGACGAGATTGGAGTTTTTCGCGATTTTCTCGAAAACCAGCGCGACGACCGCGGTCGAACCATCAGAGTAATACGTTCGCAATGGGACGAGAAACGTGGATCAATGGTTGTTTGGTCGATCGGACGATTTTTTCGGTGTTCTCGGACCACGGTGCCGGAGGACTTTGAAATCCGTCGGGACTTTGAAATATTTCGACGAGATTGGAGTTTTTCGCGATTTTCTCGAAAACCAGCGCGACGACCGCGGTCGAACCATCAGAGTAATACGTTCGCAATGGAACGAGAAACGTGGATCAATGGTTGTTTGGTCGATCGGACGATTTTTTGGACCTTCCCGGAGGACGGTGCCGGAGGACTTTGAAATCCGTCGGGACTTTGAAATATTTCGACGAGATTGGAGTTTTTCGCGATTTTCTCGAAAACCAGCGCGACGACCGCGGTCGAACCATCAGAGTAATACGTTCGCAATGGGACGAGAAACGTGGATCAATGGTTGTCTGGTCGATCGGACGATTTTTTGGACCATCCCGGAGGACGGTGCCGGAGGACTTTGAAATATTTCGACGAGATTGGAGTTTTTCGCGATTTTCTCGAAAACCAGCGCGACGACCGCGGTCGAACCATCAGAGTAATACGTTCGCAATGGAACGAGAAACGTGGATCAATGGTTGTTTGGTCGATCGGACGATTTTTTGGACCTTCCCGGAGGACGGTGCCGGAGGACTTTGAAATCCGTCGGGACTTTGAAATATTTCGACGAGATTGGAGTTTTTCGCGATTTTCTCGAAAACCAGCGCGACGACCGCGGTCGAACCATCAGAGTAATACGTTCGCAATGGGACGAGAAACGTGGATCAATGGTTGTTTGGTCGATCGGACGATTTTTTCGGTGTTCTCGGACCACGGTGCCGGAGGACTTTGAAATCCGTCGGGACTTTGAAATATTTCGACGAGATTGGAGTTTTTCGCGATTTTCTCGAAAACCAGCGCGACGACCGCGGTCGAACCATCAGAGTAATACGTTCGCAATGGGACGAGAAACGTGGATCAATGGTTGTTTGGTCGATCGGACGATTTTTTGGACCTTCCCGGAGGACGGTGCCGGAGGACTTTGAAATCCGTCGGGACTTTGAAATATTTCGACGAGATTGGAGTTTTTCGCGATTTTCTCGAAAACCAGCGCGACGACCGCGGTCGAACCATCAGAGTAATACGTTCGCAATGGAACGAGAAACGTGGATCAATGGTTGTTTGGTCGATCGGACGATTTTTTGGACCTTCCCGGAGGACGGTGCCGGAGGACTTTGAAATCCGTCGGGACTTTGAAATATTTCGACGAGATTGGAGTTTTTCGCGATTTTCTCGAAAACCAGCGCGACGACCGCGGTCGAACCATCAGAGTAATACGTTCGCAATGGGACGAGAAACGTGGATCAATGGTTGTCTGGTCGATCGGACGATTTTTTGGACCATCCCGGAGGACGGTGCCGGAGGACTTTGAAATATTTCGACGAGATTGGAGTTTTTCGCGATTTTCTCGAAAACCAGCGCGACGACCGCGGTCGAACCATCAGAGTAATACGTTCGCAATGGAACGAGAAACGTGGATCAATGGTTGTTTGGTCGATCGGACGATTTTTTGGACCTTCCCGGAGGACGGTGCCGGAGGACTTTGAAATCCGTCGGGACTTTGAAATATTTCGACGAGATTGGAGTTTTTCGCGATTTTCTCGAAAACCAGCGCGACGACCGCGGTCGAACCATCAGAGTAATACGTTCGCAATGGGACGAGAAACGTGGATCAATGGTTGTTTGGTCGATCGGACGATTTTTTCGGTGTTCTCGGACCACGGTGCCGGAGGACTTTGAAATCCGTCGGGACTTTGAAATATTTCGACGAGATTGGAGTTTTTCGCGATTTTCTCGAAAACCAGCGCGACGACCGCGGTCGAACCATCAGAGTAATACGTTCGCAATGGAACGAGAAACGTGGATCAATGGTTGTTTGGTCGATCGGACGATTTTTTGGACCTTCCCGGAGGACGGTGCCGGAGGACTTTGAAATCCGTCGGGACTTTGAAATATTTCGACGAGATTGGAGTTTTTCGCGATTTTCTCGAAAACCAGCGCGACGACCGCGGTCGAACCATCAGAGTAATACGTTCGCAATGGGACGAGAAACGTGGATCAATGGTTGTTTGGTCGATCGGACGATTTTTTGGACCATCCCGGAGGACGGTGCCGGAGGACTTTGAAATATTTCGACGAGATTGGAGTTTTTCGCGATTTTCTCGAAAACCAGCGCGACGACCGCGGTCGAACCATCAGAGTAATACGTTCGCAATGGAACGAGAAACGTGGATCAATGGTTGTTTGGTCGATCGGACGATTTTTTGGACCATCCCGGAGGACGGTGCCGGAGGACTTTGAAATCCGTCGGGACTTTGAAATATTTCGACGAGATTGGAGTTTTTCGCGATTTTCTCGAAAACCAGCGCGACGACCGCGGTCGAACCATCAGAGTAATACGTTCGCAATGGGACGAGAAACGTGGATCAATGGTTGTCTGGTCGATCGGACGATTTTTTGGACCATCCCGGAGGACGGTGCCGGAGGACTTTGAAATATTTCGACGAGATTGGAGTTTTTCGCGATTTTCTCGAAAACCAGCGCGACGACCGCGGTCGAACCATCAGAGTAATACGTTCGCAATGGAACGAGAAACGTGGATCAATGGTTGTTTGGTCGATCGGACGATTTTTTGGACCTTCCCGGAGGACGGTGCCGGAGGACTTTGAAATCCGTCGGGACTTTGAAATATTTCGACGAGATTGGAGTTTTTCGCGATTTTCTCGAAAACCAGCGCGACGACCGCGGTCGAACCATCAGAGTAATACGTTCGCAATGGGACGAGAAACGTGGATCAATGGTTGTCTGGTCGATCGGACGATTTTTTGGACCATCCCGGAGGACGGTGCCGGAGGACTTTGAAATATTTCGACGAGATTGGAGTTTTTCGCGATTTTCTCGAAAACCAGCGCGACGACCGCGGTCGAACCATCAGAGTAATACGTTCGCAATGGAACGAGAAACGTGGATCAATGGTTGTTTGGTCGATCGGACGATTTTTTGGACCTTCCCGGAGGACGGTGCCGGAGGACTTTGAAATCCGTCGGGACTTTGAAATATTTCGACGAGATTGGAGTTTTTCGCGATTTTCTCGAAAACCAGCGCGACGACCGCGGTCGAACCATCAGAGTAATACGTTCGCAATGGGACGAGAAACGTGGATCAATGGTTGTTTGGTCGATCGGACGATTTTTTCGGTGTTCTCGGACCACGGTGCCGGAGGACTTTGAAATCCGTCGGGACTTTGAAATATTTCGACGAGATTGGAGTTTTTCGCGATTTTCTCGAAAACCAGCGCGACGACCGCGGTCGAACCATCAGAGTAATACGTTCGCAATGGAACGAGAAACGTGGATCAATGGTTGTTTGGTCGATCGGACGATTTTTTGGACCTTCCCGGAGGACGGTGCCGGAGGACTTTGAAATCCGTCGGGACTTTGAAATATTTCGACGAGATTGGAGTTTTTCGCGATTTTCTCGAAAACCAGCGCGACGACCGCGGTCGAACCATCAGAGTAATACGTTCGCAATGGGACGAGAAACGTGGATCAATGGTTGTTTGGTCGATCGGACGATTTTTTGGACCATCCCGGAGGACGGTGCCGGAGGACTTTGAAATATTTCGACGAGATTGGAGTTTTTCGCGATTTTCTCGAAAACCAGCGCGACGACCGCGGTCGAACCATCAGAGTAATACGTTCGCAATGGAACGAGAAACGTGGATCAATGGTTGTTTGGTCGATCGGACGATTTTTTGGACCATCCCGGAGGACGGTGCCGGAGGACTTTGAAATCCGTCGGGACTTTGAAATATTTCGACGAGATTGGAGTTTTTCGCGATTTTCTCGAAAACCAGCGCGACGACCGCGGTCGAACCATCAGAGTAATACGTTCGCAATGGGACGAGAAACGTGGATCAATGGTTGTCTGGTCGATCGGACGATTTTTTGGACCATCCCGGAGGACGGTGCCGGAGGACTTTGAAATATTTCGACGAGATTGGAGTTTTTCGCGATTTTCTCGAAAACCAGCGCGACGACCGCGGTCGAACCATCAGAGTAATACGTTCGCAATGGAACGAGAAACGTGGATCAATGGTTGTTTGGTCGATCGGACGATTTTTTGGACCTTCCCGGAGGACGGTGCCGGAGGACTTTGAAATCCGTCGGGACTTTGAAATATTTCGACGAGATTGGAGTTTTTCGCGATTTTCTCGAAAACCAGCGCGACGACCGCGGTCGAACCATCAGAGTAATACGTTCGCAATGGGACGAGAAACGTGGATCAATGGTTGTCTGGTCGATCGGACGATTTTTTGGACCATCCCGGAGGACGGTGCCGGAGGACTTTGAAATATTTCGACGAGATTGGAGTTTTTCGCGATTTTCTCGAAAACCAGCGCGACGACCGCGGTCGAACCATCAGAGTAATACGTTCGCAATGGAACGAGAAACGTGGATCAATGGTTGTTTGGTCGATCGGACGATTTTTTGGACCTTCCCGGAGGACGGTGCCGGAGGACTTTGAAATCCGTCGGGACTTTGAAATATTTCGACGAGATTGGAGTTTTTCGCGATTTTCTCGAAAACCAGCGCGACGACCGCGGTCGAACCATCAGAGTAATACGTTCGCAATGGGACGAGAAACGTGGATCAATGGTTGTTTGGTCGATCGGACGATTTTTTGGACCATCCCGGAGGACGGTGCCGGAGGACTTTGAAATATTTCGACGAGATTGGAGTTTTTCGCGATTTTCTCGAAAACCAGCGCGACGACCGCGGTCGAACCATCAGAGTAATACGTTCGCAATGGGACGAGAAACGTGGATCAATGGTTGTTTGGTCGATCGGACGATTTTTTGGACCTTCCCGGAGGACGGTGCCGGAGGACTTTGAAATCCGTCGGGACTTTGAAATATTTCGACGAGATTGGAGTTTTTCGCGATTTTCTCGAAAACCAGCGCGACGACCGCGGTCGAACCATCAGAGTAATACGTTCGCAATGGGACGAGAAACGTGGATCAATGGTTGTCTGGTCGATCGGACGATTTTTTGGACCATCCCGGAGGACGGTGCCGGAGGACTTTGAAATATTTCGACGAGATTGGAGTTTTTCGCGATTTTCTCGAAAACCAGCGCGACGACCGCGGTCGAACCATCAGAGTAATACGTTCGCAATGGAACGAGAAACGTGGATCAATGGTTGTTTGGTCGATCGGACGATTTTTTGGACCTTCCCGGAGGACGGTGCCGGAGGACTTTGAAATCCGTCGGGACTTTGAAATATTTCGACGAGATTGGAGTTTTTCGCGATTTTCTCGAAAACCAGCGCGACGACCGCGGTCGAACCATCAGAGTAATACGTTCGCAATGGGACGAGAAACGTGGATCAATGGTTGTCTGGTCGATCGGACGATTTTTTGGACCATCCCGGAGGACGGTGCCGGAGGACTTTGAAATATTTCGACGAGATTGGAGTTTTTCGCGATTTTCTCGAAAACCAGCGCGACGACCGCGGTCGAACCATCAGAGTAATACGTTCGCAATGGAACGAGAAACGTGGATCAATGGTTGTTTGGTCGATCGGACGATTTTTTGGACCTTCCCGGAGGACGGTGCCGGAGGACTTTGAAATCCGTCGGGACTTTGAAATATTTCGACGAGATTGGAGTTTTTCGCGATTTTCTCGAAAACCAGCGCGACGACCGCGGTCGAACCATCAGAGTAATACGTTCGCAATGGGACGAGAAACGTGGATCAATGGTTGTTTGGTCGATCGGACGATTTTTTGGACCATCCCGGAGGACGGTGCCGGAGGACTTTGAAATATTTCGACGAGATTGGAGTTTTTCGCGATTTTCTCGAAAACCAGCGCGACGACCGCGGTCGAACCATCAGAGTAATACGTTCGCAATGGGACGAGAAACGTGGATCAATGGTTGTTTGGTCGATCGGACGATTTTTTGGACCATCCCGGAGGACGGTGCCGGAGGACTTTGAAATATTTCGACGAGATTGGAGTTTTTCGCGATTTTCTCGAAAACCAGCGCGACGACCGCGGTCGAACCATCAGAGTAATACGTTCGCAATGGAACGAGAAACGTGGATCAATGGTTGTTTGGTCGATCGGACGATTTTTTGGACCTTCCCGGAGGACGGTGCCGGAGGACTTTGAAATCCGTCGGGACTTTGAAATATTTCGACGAGATTGGAGTTTTTCGCGATTTTCTCGAAAACCAGCGCGACGACCGCGGTCGAACCATCAGAGTAATACGTTCGCAATGGGACGAGAAACGTGGATCAATGGTTGTTTGGTCGATCGGACGATTTTTTGGACCTTCCGGAGGACGGTGCCGGAGAACTCAACTTGAAGTTGAATCAGACTTGCACTTAATAGCAAGGTGGACTGATACACATGGTCTAAGTCTTAACCCGTCTAAAA
>OX578061.1:19777700-19792700 GCA_951215215.1 Andrena trimmerana
GCCTCCTCACTTCGTAGTTTTCCTAGGGCCGCTTTGGTTGCGACGCCCCACGGCTCGTCGTTTCCCTTTTTGGTGACAAACTGGCGCCACGTGCTGTTCTTCACGTTTGCCACCTTCTTTTTGTAGACTCTCCTGAGTGTCTTCCATTCTTCCTCGTAGATTCCTCTTGTAGTCGGGTCCCTGGTCATCTGAAATTTCCGCCGCGCTCGATGGGACGCTCTCTTCAGTTCTGTAAGTTCGCCCGTCCACCATGGTTTGGACCGGTTATGCCATTTCCTTAATGGTATTGCAGCGTCACAGGCGCTGGTCAATACTCGTTCGAGGTGTTCGGCCACACTCTCAACGTCCTCGGCACAAAGGATTTGAGCCTCAGAGAGAGAGTGCTTCTCTTGCATTAGGACTCGTTGGAACTTATCCCATTTGGCATTCCTGGTGTTGTACCGTGGTTTCTGGAACGGCCTTCTAGTGCCACCGTTATTGAGGTCCAGTCTGGTTTCGATGATTCTGTGGTCGCTGGAGGAACCGCTCTCGTGCACCTTCCAGGTACTCATGAGCGGTATCGCTTCCCAGCTCGCCAGCGTAACGTCGATGTTCGATGATCCCCGAGTACTCTGAAACGTGGTGGGTTGTCCCGGCTCATTCAGGACTAGCAGATCGTGACGCGCGATTAGCTGTTCCAGCTCCTCGCCGCGACCGTCGGTTCTCCCACTGTGCCAGAGGTGCGATTTCGCGTTCGCGTCCGCCCCAATGACCAGTATTCGACCCTTGAGTCTCGTCACGATCCTGTCCAAATGTGCCAATCCAACTCCAATATCCACCGATGGTGGGAAGTATTGGCTCACCACGTATATTTCCGCGCCGTCAATAGAGATCTGGACACAGACGCAGTGCGTCGTGCACAGATCCGAGATTTCTAGCACGGTGAATCCTCGGTTACGGACGCAGATCGCCGCCCATGGCGGTTGCCCCACGTTACCGCGCGAGATCACCCTTGCACCGTTGCCGAATCCTGGTATGTGTCCATTGATGCTGTATGGCTCCTGCATCAGGAGGATGTCAGCGTCCAATTTCTCCATCTCAGATCGAACCTCGTGTGGCACTAATCTCGATCGCTGCATATTGTGCTGCAGGATCTTGATTCCTCGTCCAGCCGTGTGGTCGCCCTTAGCAGTGGTAAACCGTCCTGTTCACCGACTTCTCGAGAGCCTTCCTGTGCGCGGGGCACTCCTTGCTGGATGCTGCGTGGCCCCCTTTGAGTCCGAAGCGCCTGCAATTAACGCAGACGGCGGACTGTGTCTTCTTGGGGCACGTTTTCGCCCCGTGCCCCTCCTCTGTGCAGTGGCTGCAGACCTCCTCCTTGTGTCGGCAGTGCTTGGCGATGTGCCCGAATCCTTGGCACTTGAAGCACCGGCTCACTGCGAGAAAATCGCGCACCTTGCACGCGTTCCACCCGAGGAAAACTTTGTTCGCCTCGAGCAGCTTCTCTCGCAGCTTCGGCGAAACTTCGGCCACCCAGTTGGTCTCGTCACTGTCCTTCCTTCCGGTCCTGAAACATAAAGAAAAGTCCCCGTCATTCTCCATACCTTCCGTTGCTTTCGCGTTTTGTTTACGCATGCTTTTCAGGATGTCATTTTCAGACATCTCCCTCGGGACGTCGAAAATGATCATCCTCGGGTTTTTGACCGTCGGTGTCCTGGTCTGCAGTCCGGCGTCCCTGAGCTTGGGATTATCCACAAGCTCTTTCAGCGCCTCCGGTGTTGTTGTTTCCACGGCAATACCATTGCCGCGGATTGGCTTAACCGCCTTCACCTGCATCCCCCTCTTTCGAGGGTTCACCAGGGTGAAGACAGCCTCGCGCGCTTCCTCGCTCGTCTTAATTTTCCCCTCCTCTCCGTCCGGGAAAATCATGACAACGTTCCTGGGCGGCCCGACTGCCGACGGCGAGACCTTCGCCGTGTTCATCCTTACCCTGTCCGCGTAGGACAGGGTCGCTGGGGTCTCAGCCTTCTTGACCACCTTTTCGAGGGACCTCGTCGCCTGGAGGGACTTCTGGACGGCCCCGCCCAAGGCCTCCTCCGACTTCCTTGCCTGGGCGTTCGCCTGCTCCAGCTTCCCCTCCAGGAAACTGTTCCTGAGAAGGGTGTCCTGAACGAGACCCCTCATCTCCTTGAAGCAGCGCAAGATTACATTCGCCTGCTCCTTATTAATCTTTTTGGCAGGATCCGTGCAGTAAGCAAAGATCCTGTCCTCGATTTCGCTGGCCGCCTCCTTGGTGGAGGCGAGAGTCCTCTCCTTCGTTGGTGGTGGTGGTGCCGCTCCTGTCGTCCTTCCCTCCTTCGCTGGTGGTTGTGGTGGTAGTGCTGACGCTGCTTTCTGGTCCTCAGTCGTCTTCCGCATCTTCTTTTCCTCCTGGATTTGTCCCGTTGTCTTCTCGGGCGTTGTGCTCGCCTTCCTCTTCGCCGTCTTGGTACCGACGGGGGTCGCCTTCGTCGATACCGGAATCCCGGTGACAGCCTTGAGCCGCCCCTTGGCCTCCTCCGCTCTGAGCGTCACGCTCGGTGCCATACTGAAGTGGGTTCCCCCACTCCTGTCCTTGCTGCGTGTGATGGTGGGGCGCGCCCCACCTGCCGCTTTGTCCGCTGCCCGGGCGGCGTACGTGACCGACCGATGGCCCAAGATGGCAGCGATGACGTCACCGACTTGGTTTTTCCCACCGCTCGGCGCCGACGCTCCGGATGCTATTTCCTAAAACAGAAAAATACCGAATCTCTCTTATTACTGGCTCGATTTGGTCGCTCTCGGCGTCATATAATTCGTTCCTATATTCTACGCTGGGCGTTCGCAGATATCTCACACAGAAGTGGAGACACCCGTCAAAGCCCACTTTCTCTCTGGAATTTACAATAATAATATTCCCGTCACACTGCCACGCAGCATTCACTCAGTCCTTGCACTCTTATAATTGCTTCTACAAGTTCCAAGCACACTACAGAACAGAATGCTCTCGTCCGACCTCAACGCTGACGTGGCCGATGACGCTTGGGTCGTCCCAAGATGGCGGCGCGTCGGCGTCGTTGGAGGATCGGATATTAAATCTATCCTAACTAACGCTATTTTCGTCCAAATCAAATGGCGAATAGCTCCTCCTGTTCGTCTCCTCGAACTGAGCTCACTGCCGCAGGCACTCACGTGTATCTCGCTCGGAAGCAAAGATATCAAGCGAAAACCCGCACGGCCGACCCACGGACACGAAAATCGCAGATCTTGAAAAAGTTTCTGAAAAATTCCCGTTACGATCGGCACACAGTAAACACAGTAGATAGGGACATTTTTTTTTTTTTTTTTTCATTTAATTTCAAATCTTGTGTGGCTATCGAGCTTTCACTCATTGCCACCTTGGAACCTAACGTGTGTTAAAATAGTACTAGTTATTTAATAATTTGGATTTAATTTTGAATACAATTATATTTTTACATAAAGGAATAATTATTAACATATGATTTTGTACATTCCCCAAATTTTTCTTTATTCTATACTCAAAATTTAGTACTGCTAATTTTGTTTATATAAATTTCATTTCCTTTTCCAAATTTTATTTATTTATTTTTAAAATTAATATTAAAATTAATAATTATTAATTACAAATTTTTAAGTTCTCATCTTTAGTTTAATATTCATTTCTCCTTTTTTCAGGTTTGCAGGGTCTCTTAGCCAGCAGTGTTTCTGCCGTTCCCGTCCCTAGCCGCGTGGAGGCGGACCCTTTTCTACTAACTACCAAGGTAAGCTTCTCTGACATCAAATAAATCTTTAACAAATTGTGAGAACTTCTCAAAATTAGATTTACTTTCTATTAACTTTTTTTTATTAGTTCGTGTTGGTCTTAACTCAGGGTATCTTATATTTTCGTATGATACGCAATCATAAAGAATATGATCGATGGTTTCTTCATTCTCCTCACACAGTGGGCACATCTTTTCTTCCATCAATCCTCTTTTATATAATGTTCCCTTAAATGGACCATAGCCTGTTAGAACGTATACACTATGTCTACTCGGATTAAACCATTGGTTTTCAGAGGCAAAGTTAACATTTTTTATAAAACTATATGTGTCTCTACCATGAATTTCAGTATTCCATCTATCTTGCCATATCCTTTCAATTTCTGTTCTTAATCTTTCTGTTTCTCCAGCTATATTTATATCTGTGATCAATTCTTTTTCTCTAAAACTATAATTTTTCCAACTTGTCGTCATATTATGTTTGACCCGGTAGATGATGCCTCGTTCTACTATTTCCAAATCTAGCGGCTTCATGCCGCTTATTATTTGCAAAGCAACTGTTGCTGTTGTTCTGCATGCCCTAGTTAGGGCCAGAAGTAATACTCTCTGTGCGGCTAATAACTGTCTTTTAACTAATGTGTGCTCAACTCTTTCAAACCAAACGGACGCCCCGTAACAAGCGATGGGTAAGGCCACTGCTTTATATAAGATTTTTAGTATATGGGTTTTCAATCCCCATTTCTCTTTAGCCATTCTCCTTATGGACATTATAAATTTAGTTAATTTATCTCTCAGGTATTTCGCATGGGCAATGAAATTCATTTTTTCATCTATAATGATCCCTAAATATCTAGTTTCTATCTTATATTTAACATTTCTACCATTTATTTTTATAATTGGCATTCTGTCTCGGCTCAACTTGCCCTTCATCAGCATTGCAACTGTCTTAGATGTAGATATCTTTAACTTATGCAATGAGCACCAGTCTTCGATAGTTTCCACTAATCTCTTCGCACGTGTCTCTATTTCTCTTCTCGAATTTCCTTTTATCAAAGCTGCTAAATCGTCCGCATAAGCAATAACCTCCATTTCGTCTTCATCTTCATTATTTTCAATTTGGTTTAAAAGTGCATCCATGCACCAATTCCAGGCCATAGGGCCAATAACTGAACCTTGAGGGCAGCCTTTTTTCATATTTCTCCTAATTCTTTCATTTTTGCTCTTAACAATCATTTTTCTGTTTCTAAAATAACTGCCAACTATCTTTAATAGGTTGCTGCTGCGCTGGGCATCAGCAAGCCTTTTCTTAATTGTTGGCCACCAGAGGTTATCAAAGGCGCCCTCAATATCTATAAACAGAGTTACGACTAGTTTCTTTTCTGTAAGAAGTATTCCTTTCTGAAACTTGTTAATTGCATCTTCAGTTGACCTGCCCGACCTAAATCCAAACTGTCGCTGACTCTGCATTCCTTTCTCTATATATTTTACTTCTAATCGATTGACTATTACTCTCTCATAAATCTTTCCTAGGACAGGTAACAATGCTATAGGTCGGTAAGAGTTAAGTTTCGTCCTATCCTTATTTCTATCTTTTAAAATTACTTTTAACGATGCCATTTTCCATTTTTGGGGGAAGCTATTGCTACGCAGACAGTTGTTAAAAAGGTTATAAATAACCATCGGACAACTCTTCCAGAGTGCTTTTATTATTTCTGGGGTGAAACCATCAAAGCCCGGCGCCTTCTTACTTTTTGTCCTTCGTATGGCGCCATCAATTTCGTCCATTGTAATATCCTGTTCAAGATCCAAGTTTATATATCTACTATTCTCGACTCTTATTCTTTGGTGGGCATCCGTTTCTTCCAACCTATTATCTTCCGGCACGCATTTATCCATCAATTTACTCATTGTATCATTCCAATTTGTCGTAAATTCTCCATTGGAAAGAGCAAGCGAGCACATACATTCTGGTTTATTAAATTTTTCTCGAGCAATTTTATATATAATACTCCATGGGTCTTTATTTCCTTCCGTCAGAACAAAATTATGCCACGTTGCTTTTTTACTTCTTTTCGTTTCTGCTACGTATTTATTTCTTGCATTTTTATATTTTCGTTTAGCTTCTTCTATAAAGTCTACCTGGCCTAGCCTTCGAACTCTTGCTAATTCTCCTTTGCGTAGGTTTGCTTCCGTACGCAATAATAGCAGCTGGTCGCTCCACCATGGAACGGCCCCGTTTTTTGTTCTTCTTATCGGTATCGAGCCGTCACAGATCCCCCGAAGAGTTTCATTGAGCAAGTCAACTGACTCATGAGGTTCATTTTCTTTTATTAAATCGATCAAATTCTCGTTAAATTTTTCTATTGACAATTTCTCAAAGCAGATCCAGTCAGCTTTTCTCAAGTTATATGTATTCTGTTTATACCATTTTTCTTGTTCTGGAACTTCAAATTCTATATCAAATTGTATTAAATTATGGTCGCTGACTGGACATGTTGTTGTTACCTTCCAATCATATATCTTGCTCAACATACTCCCCGAAACAAAAGTAACATCTATATTCGATTCACCATTTATGGTGGAGAAAGTATATGGATTATTTGGCTTGTTAATACAATACATTCCATTGGCTGCCAAAAACTCCTCTACTATTTTGCCTCTTTCATCCGTAGTTTCAGAAAACCAGACTTCAGATTTTGCATTTGAATCCATTGTTATTATTATTTTCTTTCCATTCAGCCTAAGCATGATATTTTCAACCTTACTAAGAAATTGCTCAATTGGGTGTGAACATTGACAATAGACATTGATAACATAAAAACTGTCTTTTTTTGTAAAAACCTGGAAACACATCATATGTTCAGATTCTTCAAAAGTGTATTGAAATATATCTATATTTTTATTATTTGAGATGACTGCAGCTACCCAAGGGTTAACCACATTGGGTTGGATTAATTTCAAGCTAGGGGAGGTGTACCCTCTCGCCAGCCCTTTACATGTATAAGGCTCCTGAATGCATAAAATATCAAAGTTATGTTCCTGAATTTTCATTTCCAAGTCTGATGCTGCAGCCATCGATCTTTGAGCATTAATTTGTCCTATTTTTATCCGCATTCCAATTTGTTACGATATATTTCCAAGTATTTCACATATTCCGGACAGGATTTATTCCTCACGTCATGATTAACGTCTCTTCTTTTAAAGCGGACACAGTTCGCACATCGAGGAGCTTCCTTTTTATCGCAATTCGTTTTCAAGTGGTCTTTAGAACCACACGTTTCACATAGTTGATCTGGCGCATTGCAGAACTTTGCAAAGTGTCCATATGCGTGACATTTAAAACATCTTATTATATTAAGGTACTCTTTGACACGATAAACTCTCCAAAGCATAAAAATTCTTCCTTTGTTCACAAGGCTCGCCAGAACCCGTCCAGGAACCTGAACAATCCAGTTTACTCTATTCTCCTTAGATTTGAAACAATGTCTAAATAAGATACCATTTCTCAATTCATCTAGTTCTTTCTCATTATTTGTATCAAAATTCTTTTTTATCAAGTCCTCTTTCAAATCTTCCACTTTGTAGTCTTTTTCAACATCATATATAATTATAGACGGGCTCAGCTTTTTTGGTTTATCTATTTTTAATCCTATTTTTTCTAGTTTAGCTTCATTTATAAGTTCTACATCATTTTTATCCTTAACTTCAATTACTATACCCTTATTTCTCATTTGCCTGATACCTCTTACTTTTAGTTGTCCTCTTACGCTATTCAAACTTTTTGTAACATCCATTCTTATATCATCATTACTTCGTTTATCATCTTCTTTTTCAGGTCTTATTAGCAGTACTTCATAATTCTCTTTCTTTGTTTTATTTCTTTCAGGAACATGTTCCATACCCGGCCGAAGTGACGATGGACAAGATGCCAAAGCCTGTGCAAAATTTAAAGTTTTATCAGGAGCATCTCGCTGGTAAGCAATTCTTATTTTTAGTTTCTCATTTTC
Source organism: Andrena trimmerana (assembly GCA_951215215.1). Classification (NCBI taxonomy): domain Eukaryota; kingdom Metazoa; phylum Arthropoda; class Insecta; order Hymenoptera; family Andrenidae; genus Andrena; species Andrena trimmerana. The sequence continues at coordinate 19,785,487 of OX578061.1, forward strand.
CAAAATTTCATCCTGTAATTTATTTTCAATAATTTTCCATCTGTCTAATATGAACTTTATTGCTACTTTATTAACTCTATTCGCTTCATTAAATAAAAATTCCTCCAGCATATTCCTCTCCTTCCTAACATCGTCAAAAGCGCTAACCTCACGTCTCTCATCACCAGATTCTTTTCCTTCATCAGATATTCTCCTTCTTTTCGTCCCCTCACGCCTCGGGTTGGCCATGAATTCCTCTGTTTGAGAAGATACTTGTGACGATATTGAGCTACCACGGCTGGGACGGATACGATAACTAGTTGCTGGTTCGTCCATCACCACTTCTACCATCTCACCTCCCTCCTCATCCTTTTTTTTTTTTTGGGTTTTTGGTATTTTTGATTTTATTTGTTTTATATTTTCAGCACTCATAATTCATCCCACGAGTATGGTGGATTTAAGGTCCACCCCCTTCAGAGCCACCTATGAGGGGGTAAGGCTGCGAAACATGTGTATAAATACACATGTTCGCAAGATCGGGAGGGCGCCAGGTATCCCGACCTTGGTCGCTAACGGCCGGTGCACCCACCGGCCACGCGTCTGCGCAAAGTCAGACGCGAGCCCCCTCGCCACGCACCATAGCTTGGGGCTTAGGGATTTTTTAGAGAGGTTTTTCTCCTCGCGGCCCAGCCAGTTAAGGCAAGGCCCCCGTTCCCCCGGCGCCACATACCACCGAGACAAGTCTCGATGGGTCGTCGCGACGCCGGGGGTTTACGGTAGCTCGGGCCCTCGGGGTCGCCACTCCCCGTACTGTCAGCATGCCTCTACGGCATGCCGCAGCCCCTGAGGGAGTAGATAGGGACATTTAGTGTGAAGCCGGCCATCCGTAGGATGAACCCGCTATGCTACCTGGCCCCGGTAGGGGCATACGCCACGCTCTACTTCCCAGCTACACCACGCCACTGAAAGGGGCGATGGAAAAATCCAATAGTGCCACAGAGCGTTGTGCTGTGGAGGACTTTTTAGTTGCATTGACACACCCACTAGCTAAGTGCGTCAATGCATTCATGGGGAACCACGGGAAGGCAAGTCCTTGTATACCGACTGTATATCTCACTTTGATTTGGGTCCTCGGGAAACAGGGACACTTCCGTCCTATTAACTCTGCGGAGTTTCCCGTACCATGCAGCATACGGAGCAGTAGTGTTTCCATCTCCCCCCCGGGAGACGTGTAACGGGAAACCAATACTCGAATCCGCCACCGCAGGCAAGCCCACCATTACCAGGGCCCCCTTTTTTGTCTTGACCTTTTCAGGCGGGGTTGGCGCACTGAAGCCTGTACTTTACCGTATTAGGAAATACGTTCGAGGCATCAGCTTCTTTCAAGACATGCTCAACGAGGACGGCCAGGGTGGGAGCTCCCCTGCAGCTAGCACAGCGAGGAACTTCTTGGCGACTGGCAATTACTACCCTCAAGGGTTTCTCCGGGCATGGACTGGGGATAAACACCCGTGCCCATGCCCCCCGGAAGGGTCCGTGCGCCTCGCCAGAGCCTGTCACGCTCGTGCCGCTGCTGGTGTGTGAAGCGAGGACCGCAACGACGCGCTCGAAGGTTGCAAGAGTCCAGCCCAGTGGGCCGCGGTTGGTGGCTCGGGCAGATACCCCTACAGCCACTCCGCATGGACTCCTGGTATGCCGAACCGCGGCGCAGTGTCGCTGCAGCACATCTCGCTAACAACAACACCAGGGAGAGCTCATTGCGCTGGCGCAATGAGTCACATCGCCACCATGGCTCACGTCTCTCGGTCGCGCCGGATCGCGGTGCATCGAAGCACTCACGCAGATCCTGGACACACCGGTGCGCCGGCGAGGTGCTGTGGCTTCCCGACGTCTGTGCCCAGAGATCGCTGTATAGAGGCGATCTTACTGGGACACGTCGCCGCACACAGCTCAACCCGCATCGTTACGCACTCGCACTTGTGTCCACGGAGGAACTGTCCTAACACTGCGGGCCATCGGAGTGGCAGGCCGCGAGGGCTGTCGTTCAGACTAGGAAGCCAGGGGGAAACCAGCTGCGTCATAGTACCTCCCAACAGACCCGGGGGCCCCGTGACCCGTACCCCCGAGCTTTCCACACCTAGGGATGTCTTACCACATACAGCCCCCGCAAGTCACCCCTCGCGAACAGCCGTACGCAAGTGCCGGTCACCACAGATGTTAGTGGTTAGTATTTTGGTCTCTGGGTTCTGTGGTTGTCCCTCCGGAGCTAGAAACACTGCAGGGTCGCCAGGCCTGTGCCATGTACGTTCACATGGCTTTCCACAGTAAAGTAGATAGGGACAGAGGGAATCTCGTTAATCCATTCATGCGCGTCACTAATTAGATGACGAGGCATTTGGCTACCTTAAGAGAGTCATAGTTACTCCCGCCGTTTACCCGCGCTTTTTTGAATTTCTTCACGTTGACATTCAGAGCACTGGGCAGAAATCACATTGCGTCAACACCCTCGGGGGCCATCGCAATGCTTTGTTTTAATTAGACAGTCGGATTCCCCTAGTCCGTGCCAGTTCTGAGCTGAGCGTTGAATGGCGGCCGAAGAGGACGACCACGACGGTGAAACCGACACGGAAGCCTCGCAGCAAGGAAGATCCGCGGGAGGCGATGGCACGGGACCGAGCTCGGATCCCGGATGCGAGACCGAAATCCCGACCGTTCACCTCACCCAGGCCCGGCTCGTCAACCAAACCCGTTTCCCAACCAAGCCCGACACGCCCCGCTCCTCAGAGCCAATCCTTATTCCGAAGTTACGGATCCAATTTGCCGACTTCCCTTACCTACATTAATCTATCGACTAGAGGCTCTTTACCTTGGAGACCTGCTGCGGATATGGGTACGAACCGGCGCGACACCTCCACGTGGCCCTCTCCTGGATTTTCAAGGTCCGAGGGGAAGATCCGGACACCGCCGCAACTGCGGTGCTCTTCGCGTTCCAAACCCTATCTCCCTGCTAGAGGTTTCCAGGGAACTCGAACGCTTATACAGAAAAGAAAACTCTTCCCGGATCTCCCGACGGCGTCTCCAGGTCATTTTGGGTTACCCCGACGAACACTCTTACGAGGGCCCGAATGGTTTGCGGTTCCGCTACCGGGTTCCGGAATAGGAACCGGATTCCCTTTCGCCCAACGGGTGTGTGTCTCTCAAAAAAAACTCTGTTTTAGGACACCACATCTGCATAGGATTTCTCTTAGGGCTTAGGATCGACTGACTCGTGTGCAACGGCTGTTCACACGAAACCCTTCTCCACGTCAGTCCTCCAGGGCCTCGCTGGAGTATTTGCTACTACCACCAAGATCTGCACCGACGGTGGCTCCAGGCAGGCTCACGCCCAGACCCTTCTGCGCACACCGCCGCGACCCTCCTACTCATCAGGGCTTCATGGAGGACGGTCACCCGCGAGCGGGTGGCACGTCCCTCCCCACTTGCCGCTGACGGCGGAGTATAGGCGCGACGCTTCAGCGCCATCCATTTTCAGGGCTAGTTGCTTCGGCAGGTGAGTTGTTACACACTCCTTAGCGGATTCCGACTTCCATGGCCACCGTCCTGCTGTCTTAAGCAACCAACGCCTTTCATGGTATCCCATAAGCGTCGACTTAGGCGCCTTAACTCTGCGTTTGGTTCATCCCACAGCGCCAGTTCTGCTTACCAAAATTGGCCCACTTGGCACTCTGATTCAATATAATCTCGTGGCTTCATGATCCAAGCAAGCCAGAGATCTCACCCATTTAAAGTTTGAGAATAGGTTGAGGTCGTTTCGGCCCCAAGGCCTCTAATCATTCGCTTTACCAGATGAAACTCGCACACGTTCGCGTAGGAACGAGCGAGTGCCAGCTATCCTGAGGGAAACTTCGGAGGGAACCAGCTACTAGATGGTTCGATTAGTCTTTCGCCCCTATACCCAGTTCCGACGATCGATTTGCACGTCAGAATCGCTACGGACCTCCATCAGGGTTTCCCCTGACTTCGTCCTGACCAGGCATAGTTCACCATCTTTCGGGTCCCAACGTGTACGCTCTAGGTGCGCCTCTTCTCGCAATGAGAACGAGACGCCCCGGGAGTGCGAGGCCGCATCGTAACGCGGCCGATCCTCCCTCGGTCGACGCATAGGTCGACCTTCACTTTCATTCCGCCTTTAGGTTTCTTTCTCCCAATGACTCGTGCACATGTTAGACTCCTTGGTCCGTGTTTCAAGACGGGTCCTGAGAGTACCCAAAGCAGTAGCGTCGCCGACCGGTAATTCGAAGCTTGGCGGCCCAGTCCAAGGACACCGCCTGCTAACAGCTGGCCAGGCCCGGGGACGGCACTAGGTCCGTGCCTCCGGGTAAGAACTGACCGGGCTTGCGGCGGGCCTGACGCACACACATTCGAAAATGGATTGGTTGCGGCCCGATACCGTCTCAGAGTACCGTCGCGCAGCCGGCCGGGCGGCCGAGGGTCTGTCGCGTGCTCTGGGAGCAACGAAACAGGCAACCGCTCGGGCCGTAGACCGACACGCAACGGGTCGCGACGTTCTACTAGGGGAGAAGTGCACGACTACGTGGCCGGAACATTCGCCGCCGGTGGTGTACCCTCGCTAATGGAACCACGAAGGTCCACCCGGAGTATCGCGCACCGACGGGAGCCAGCCTCGTCGACGATGAATCTCCCCATTCGATCTTTTGGGTTTCTCAGGTTTACCCCTGAACGGTTTCACGTACTCTTGAACTCTCTCTTCAAAGTTCTTTTCAACTTTCCCTCACGGTACTTGTTCGCTATCGGTCTCGTGGTTGTATTTAGCCTTAGATGGAGTTTACCACCCACTTAGGGTTGCACTCTCAAGCAACCCGACTCTATGGAGAGATCCTCCCGAAACGCGTACCGGTCGCTACGGGCCTGGCACCCTCTCCGGGTAAGTGGCCCCATTCAAGATGGACTTGGACGCGGTGCGACGTCACGGGATAAACGGATCCTCCTGAACACTACAATTCCCTGCGGCGGAACCGCGGGATTCAGTGCTGGGTTAATTCCTGTTCGCTCGCCGCTACTAAGGAAATCCTTGTTAGTTTATTTTCCTCCGCTTAGTAATATGCTTAAATTCAGCGGGTAATCTCGCCTACTCTGAGGTCGTCAATCGTTGTTTTATATATAAAACAAATTATGTTCCACAAGAGAAAAAAGGCAGAGACCGCGAAGTAGAGAGAAGATATTTTTGGAGAAGCGCGCGCGTGCCTCCGATATTATAAATCGTGCTCCCTCTTTTTGGATATTGTACATGTCGAACGGGTCTCCCGGCGGGAGTACGGGGTGGTGTGCGCGTAGTGCGTTGACACAGACGACGGGGCCGGGCCGTACGAGAAGCTGGGCTGAAGAATAAAAGGAGAAGAACGATATACACAAAACTTCTCCAGATTCTTTCTCTTCCCTTGCTCGCTCGCAGTTTCCCATGCGCACCGCGCATATTCGGCATCACGCCACGCACATACATCTTCTTTTTCCCCGTACACATCCCGGCTCGTAGCCGGACCCGACGACGGATCGATGTGTGATCGATATTATTCTCTTGTATCCAGAGGTGCCATCGCACGATTTTTTCAGAGAAAAGGTATATTTGAACTCTCCTCTTCTCCTCTAATCTAGAGAGAATTAGAAGGAGCCCCCCCTCTTCCGATTCATTTTCGCCACGCCAAAGTGTCTTTTCGTCGCGCATCCTCGATCCGATCCGGGAGGAGACTCGCGCGGAACGACCACCGGTTTTTACTTTAACGTCCGTCCGCTATTATTAGCTTTGAGATTCCGCTATCCCTTTCATCACGCCTCGAGCAGTGACTCGCAGCAGAGGGAACATTGTGGAAAAATAAGCTTTTCCGTGGACTGGACGACCGGTGAGATCCGCGGTCTCGGATACGATCGACCAACAACGCGACAAAGACACATGGGGCGATCGGGGAGACTAATCTTCTTCCATTCTACGAAGGAGAGTCTTGCACACCTTTCGCGGCATCGGCGCCTTTCGGTTCGTCAAAGTTCAAATTCGCGCAGCCGCGCCAACCAGGATTCTGGGGTACAGAAACGTTTTAAACGACGCGTGGAGCAATCACGCTTCTCATCGGATGTTTGGCACGAACACTCTTGTGTGTCGACGGAACGTGGCCATAGGGAGGGAACGAATAGGGGCTAGGGGAGGACACGCGCAACGACGGGGAAATACATCGACCCGATCCTGTTGCAGAGTGGTTTCTTTTTATTCATCATCCCGCACAGCGCCACCATTCATGTACACCATCATATCCCTGGATCTTCACGGCGTCCCGAAGAACGAGTGTCGGTGCCCTCGATGTATCGATCGAGACTGTTCTCTCTCACTTGTCAACGACGACCCTCTTTTTAAAATCCCTAGGGGCCGCGTGAACGCGACGATATAGATCAGCGCACATATGCCCGCGCACTCCGCGCTCTTTCTCTATCTCTCTATCTCTCTCTCTCTCGGCTCTCTCTTTCTCGGGACAAATTTTTCATTTCAGGCGACGTCGGTAGCACGGTAAAAGATCTCGCGCGGGACGTGAAGGCGAATTCTACAACACCAGTGCGAGCGGAGAGGCCGCTGTGTGTGATCCAGGGAGCGGTGCAGCACACGGGCGGTCGTTGTAAAACAACGACGCACAACGCCGTGAAAGCACGCACGCGAGTCCCCGCGCGATCATTCATCACATTCGCTTCTCTCTTTCTGGTTCTCGCACGGGAGAGAGTACACGCTTCACGATTCTCACGCGAGCCGTTGCAAACGCCGACGAACGGCCCAACTTTCGCTCGTACGTCGCGTATCTCGCGTGTATCATCGACCCGACTCCGAAACGCGTTACATCGTCGGAAACGGCGAGACGGCGAGGATGTGATACGCAGAACCGACGCAAGCAGTCTTTTGTACGTGATAACGACCCTCAGCCAGGCGTGGTCCAGGAATTGTATCCGTGGACCGCAATGTGCGTTCGAAATGTCGATGTTCATGTGTCCTGCAGTTCACACGTTGACGCGCAATTAGCTGCGTTCTTCATCGACCCACGAGCCAAGTGATCCACCGTTCAGGGTAATCGTGTTATTAAATATGTTCGTTATTATCTTTGGTTCTCGGTTCGGATGAAGCCGAGGCCCGTGCGCCTCCAACCAGCGCGCGAAGGAGGTCCGGGCGTCGCCAGCGTTGA
>OX578061.1:19797700-19805200 GCA_951215215.1 Andrena trimmerana
ACCAGCGCGACGACCGCGGTCGAACCATCAGAGTAATACGTTCGCAATGGGACGAGAAACGTGGATCAATGGTTGTTTGGTCGATCGGACGATTTTTTCGGTGTTCTCGGACCACGGTGCCGGAGGACTTTGAAATCCGTCGGGACTTTGAAATATTTCGACGAGATTGGAGTTTTTCGCGATTTTCTCGAAAACCAGCGCGACGACCGCGGTCGAACCATCAGAGTAATACGTTCGCAATGGAACGAGAAACGTGGATCAATGGTTGTTTGGTCGATCGGACGATTTTTTGGACCATCCCGGAGGACGGTGCCGGAGGACTTTGAAATATTTCGACGAGATTGGAGTTTTTCGCGATTTTCTCGAAAACCAGCGCGACGACCGCGGTCGAACCATCAGAGTAATACGTTCGCAATGGAACGAGAAACGTGGATCAATGGTTGTTTGGTCGATCGGACGATTTTTTGGACCTTCCCGGAGGACGGTGCCGGAGGACTTTGAAATCCGTCGGGACTTTGAAATATTTCGACGAGATTGGAGTTTTTCGCGATTTTCTCGAAAACCAGCGCGACGACCGCGGTCGAACCATCAGAGTAATACGTTCGCAATGGAACGAGAAACGTGGATCAATGGTTGTTTGGTCGATCGGACGATTTTTTGGACCTTCCCGGAGGACGGTGCCGGAGGACTTTGAAATCCGTCGGGACTTTGAAATATTTCGACGAGATTGGAGTTTTTCGCGATTTTCTCGAAAACCAGCGCGACGACCGCGGTGGAACCATCAGAGTAATACGTTCGCAATGGGACGAGAAACGTGGATCAATGGTTGTTTGGTCGATCGGACGATTTTTTGGACCATCCCGGAGGACGGTGCCGGAGGACTTTGAAATATTTCGACGAGATTGGAGTTTTTCGCGATTTTCTCGAAAACCAGCGCGACGACCGCGGTCGAACCATCAGAGTAATACGTTCGCAATGGAACGAGAAACGTGGATCAATGGTTGTTTGGTCGATCGGACGATTTTTTGGACCTTCCCGGAGGACGGTGCCGGAGGACTTTGAAATCCGTCGGGACTTTGAAATATTTCGACGAGATTGGAGTTTTTCGCGATTTTCTCGAAAACCAGCGCGACGACCGCGGTCGAACCATCAGAGTAATACGTTCGCAATGGGACGAGAAACGTGGATCAATGGTTGTCTGGTCGATCGGACGATTTTTTGGACCATCCCGGAGGACGGTGCCGGAGGACTTTGAAATATTTCGACGAGATTGGAGTTTTTCGCGATTTTCTCGAAAACCAGCGCGACGACCGCGGTCGAACCATCAGAGTAATACGTTCGCAATGGGACGAGAAACGTGGATCAATGGTTGTTTGGTCGATCGGACGATTTTTTGGACCTTCCCGGAGGACGGTGCCGGAGGACTTTGAAATCCGTCGGGACTTTGAAATATTTCGACGAGATTGGAGTTTTTCGCGATTTTCTCGAAAACCAGCGCGACGACCGCGGTCGAACCATCAGAGTAATACGTTCGCAATGGAACGAGAAACGTGGATCAATGGTTGTTTGGTCGATCGGACGATTTTTTGGACCTTCCCGGAGGACGGTGCCGGAGGACTTTGAAATCCGTCGGGACTTTGAAATATTTCGACGAGATTGGAGTTTTTCGCGATTTTCTCGAAAACCAGCGCGACGACCGCGGTCGAACCATCAGAGTAATACGTTCGCAATGGGACGAGAAACGTGGATCAATGGTTGTTTGGTCGATCGGACGATTTTTTGGACCATCCCGGAGGACGGTGCCGGAGGACTTTGAAATATTTCGACGAGATTGGAGTTTTTCGCGATTTTCTCGAAAACCAGCGCGACGACCGCGGTCGAACCATCAGAGTAATACGTTCGCAATGGAACGAGAAACGTGGATCAATGGTTGTTTGGTCGATCGGACGATTTTTTGGACCTTCCCGGAGGACGGTGCCGGAGGACTTTGAAATCCGTCGGGACTTTGAAATATTTCGACGAGATTGGAGTTTTTCGCGATTTTCTCGAAAACCAGCGCGACGACCGCGGTCGAACCATCAGAGTAATACGTTCGCAATGGGACGAGAAACGTGGATCAATGGTTGTCTGGTCGATCGGACGATTTTTTGGACCATCCCGGAGGACGGTGCCGGAGGACTTTGAAATATTTCGACGAGATTGGAGTTTTTCGCGATTTTCTCGAAAACCAGCGCGACGACCGCGGTCGAACCATCAGAGTAATACGTTCGCAATGGGACGAGAAACGTGGATCAATGGTTGTTTGGTCGATCGGACGATTTTTTGGACCTTCCCGGAGGACGGTGCCGGAGGACTTTGAAATCCGTCGGGACTTTGAAATATTTCGACGAGATTGGAGTTTTTCGCGATTTTCTCGAAAACCAGCGCGACGACCGCGGTCGAACCATCAGAGTAATACGTTCGCAATGGGACGAGAAACGTGGATCAATGGTTGTCTGGTCGATCGGACGATTTTTTGGACCATCCCGGAGGACGGTGCCGGAGGACTTTGAAATATTTCGACGAGATTGGAGTTTTTCGCGATTTTCTCGAAAACCAGCGCGACGACCGCGGTCGAACCATCAGAGTAATACGTTCGCAATGGAACGAGAAACGTGGATCAATGGTTGTTTGGTCGATCGGACGATTTTTTGGACCTTCCCGGAGGACGGTGCCGGAGGACTTTGAAATCCGTCGGGACTTTGAAATATTTCGACGAGATTGGAGTTTTTCGCGATTTTCTCGAAAACCAGCGCGACGACCGCGGTCGAACCATCAGAGTAATACGTTCGCAATGGGACGAGAAACGTGGATCAATGGTTGTTTGGTCGATCGGACGATTTTTTCGGTGTTCTCGGACCACGGTGCCGGAGGACTTTGAAATCCGTCGGGACTTTGAAATATTTCGACGAGATTGGAGTTTTTCGCGATTTTCTCGAAAACCAGCGCGACGACCGCGGTCGAACCATCAGAGTAATACGTTCGCAATGGGACGAGAAACGTGGATCAATGGTTGTTTGGTCGATCGGACGATTTTTTCGGTGTTCTCGGACCACGGTGCCGGAGGACTTTGAAATCCGTCGGGACTTTGAAATATTTCGACGAGATTGGAGTTTTTCGCGATTTTCTCGAAAACCAGCGCGACGACCGCGGTCGAACCATCAGAGTAATACGTTCGCAATGGAACGAGAAACGTGGATCAATGGTTGTTTGGTCGATCGGACGATTTTTTGGACCATCCCGGAGGACGGTGCCGGAGGACTTTGAAATATTTCGACGAGATTGGAGTTTTTCGCGATTTTCTCGAAAACCAGCGCGACGACCGCGGTCGAACCATCAGAGTAATACGTTCGCAATGGAACGAGAAACGTGGATCAATGGTTGTTTGGTCGATCGGACGATTTTTTGGACCTTCCCGGAGGACGGTGCCGGAGGACTTTGAAATCCGTCGGGACTTTGAAATATTTCGACGAGATTGGAGTTTTTCGCGATTTTCTCGAAAACCAGCGCGACGACCGCGGTCGAACCATCAGAGTAATACGTTCGCAATGGGACGAGAAACGTGGATCAATGGTTGTCTGGTCGATCGGACGATTTTTTGGACCATCCCGGAGGACGGTGCCGGAGGACTTTGAAATATTTCGACGAGATTGGAGTTTTTCGCGATTTTCTCGAAAACCAGCGCGACGACCGCGGTCGAACCATCAGAGTAATACGTTCGCAATGGGACGAGAAACGTGGATCAATGGTTGTTTGGTCGATCGGACGATTTTTTGGACCTTCCCGGAGGACGGTGCCGGAGGACTTTGAAATCCGTCGGGACTTTGAAATATTTCGACGAGATTGGAGTTTTTCGCGATTTTCTCGAAAACCAGCGCGACGACCGCGGTCGAACCATCAGAGTAATACGTTCGCAATGGGACGAGAAACGTGGATCAATGGTTGTCTGGTCGATCGGACGATTTTTTGGACCATCCCGGAGGACGGTGCCGGAGGACTTTGAAATATTTCGACGAGATTGGAGTTTTTCGCGATTTTCTCGAAAACCAGCGCGACGACCGCGGTCGAACCATCAGAGTAATACGTTCGCAATGGAACGAGAAACGTGGATCAATGGTTGTTTGGTCGATCGGACGATTTTTTGGACCTTCCCGGAGGACGGTGCCGGAGGACTTTGAAATCCGTCGGGACTTTGAAATATTTCGACGAGATTGGAGTTTTTCGCGATTTTCTCGAAAACCAGCGCGACGACCTCGGTCGAACCATCAGAGTAATACGTTCGCAATGGGACGAGAAACGTGGATCAATGGTTGTCTGGTCGATCGGACGATTTTTTGGACCATCCCGGAGGACGGTGCCGGAGGACTTTGAAATATTTCGACGAGATTGGAGTTTTTCGCGATTTTCTCGAAAACCAGCGCGACGACCGCGGTCGAACCATCAGAGTAATACGTTCGCAATGGAACGAGAAACGTGGATCAATGGTTGTTTGGTCGATCGGACGATTTTTTGGACCTTCCCGGAGGACGGTGCCGGAGGACTTTGAAATCCGTCGGGACTTTGAAATATTTCGACGAGATTGGAGTTTTTCGCGATTTTCTCGAAAACCAGCGCGACGACCGCGGTCGAACCATCAGAGTAATACGTTCGCAATGGGACGAGAAACGTGGATCAATGGTTGTCTGGTCGATCGGACGATTTTTTGGACCATCCCGGAGGACGGTGCCGGAGGACTTTGAAATATTTCGACGAGATTGGAGTTTTTCGCGATTTTCTCGAAAACCAGCGCGACGACCGCGGTCGAACCATCAGAGTAATACGTTCGCAATGGAACGAGAAACGTGGATCAATGGTTGTTTGGTCGATCGGACGATTTTTTGGACCTTCCCGGAGGACGGTGCCGGAGGACTTTGAAATCCGTCGGGACTTTGAAATATTTCGACGAGATTGGAGTTTTTCGCGATTTTCTCGAAAACCAGCGCGACGACCGCGGTCGAACCATCAGAGTAATACGTTCGCAATGGGACGAGAAACGTGGATCAATGGTTGTTTGGTCGATCGGACGATTTTTTCGGTGTTCTCGGACCACGGTGCCGGAGGACTTTGAAATCCGTCGGGACTTTGAAATATTTCGACGAGATTGGAGTTTTTCGCGATTTTCTCGAAAACCAGCGCGACGACCGCGGTCGAACCATCAGAGTAATACGTTCGCAATGGGACGAGAAACGTGGATCAATGGTTGTTTGGTCGATCGGACGATTTTTTCGGTGTTCTCGGACCACGGTGCCGGAGGACTTTGAAATCCGTCGGGACTTTGAAATATTTCGACGAGATTGGAGTTTTTCGCGATTTTCTCGAAAACCAGCGCGACGACCGCGGTCGAACCATCAGAGTAATACGTTCGCAATGGAACGAGAAACGTGGATCAATGGTTGTTTGGTCGATCGGACGATTTTTTGGACCATCCCGGAGGACGGTGCCGGAGGACTTTGAAATATTTCGACGAGATTGGAGTTTTTCGCGATTTTCTCGAAAACCAGCGCGACGACCGCGGTCGAACCATCAGAGTAATACGTTCGCAATGGAACGAGAAACGTGGATCAATGGTTGTTTGGTCGATCGGACGATTTTTTGGACCTTCCCGGAGGACGGTGCCGGAGGACTTTGAAATCCGTCGGGACTTTGAAATATTTCGACGAGATTGGAGTTTTTCGCGATTTTCTCGAAAACCAGCGCGACGACCGCGGTCGAACCATCAGAGTAATACGTTCGCAATGGAACGAGAAACGTGGATCAATGGTTGTTTGGTCGATCGGACGATTTTTTGGACCTTCCCGGAGGACGGTGCCGGAGGACTTTGAAATCCGTCGGGACTTTGAAATATTTCGACGAGATTGGAGTTTTTCGCGATTTTCTCGAAAACCAGCGCGACGACCGCGGTCGAACCATCAGAGTAATACGTTCGCAATGGAACGAGAAACGTGGATCAATGGTTGTTTGGTCGATCGGACGATTTTTTGGACCTTCCCGGAGGACGGTGCCGGAGGACTTTGAAATCCGTCGGGACTTTGAAATATTTCGACGAGATTGGAGTTTTTCGCGATTTTCTCGAAAACCAGCGCGACGACCGCGGTCGAACCATCAGAGTAATACGTTCGCAATGGGACGAGAAACGTGGATCAATGGTTGTTTGGTCGATCGGACGATTTTTTGGACCATCCCGGAGGACGGTGCCGGAGGACTTTGAAATATTTCGACGAGATTGGAGTTTTTCGCGATTTTCTCGAAAACCAGCGCGACGACCGCGGTCGAACCATCAGAGTAATACGTTCGCAATGGAACGAGAAACGTGGATCAATGGTTGTTTGGTCGATCGGACGATTTTTTGGACCTTCCCGGAGGACGGTGCCGGAGGACTTTGAAATCCGTCGGGACTTTGAAATATTTCGACGAGATTGGAGTTTTTCGCGATTTTCTCGAAAACCAGCGCGACGACCGCGGTCGAACCATCAGAGTAATACGTTCGCAATGGGACGAGAAACGTGGATCAATGGTTGTCTGGTCGATCGGACGATTTTTTGGACCATCCCGGAGGACGGTGCCGGAGGACTTTGAAATATTTCGACGAGATTGGAGTTTTTCGCGATTTTCTCGAAAACCAGCGCGACGACCGCGGTCGAACCATCAGAGTAATACGTTCGCAATGGGACGAGAAACGTGGATCAATGGTTGTTTGGTCGATCGGACGATTTTTTGGACCTTCCCGGAGGACGGTGCCGGAGGACTTTGAAATCCGTCGGGACTTTGAAATATTTCGACGAGATTGGAGTTTTTCGCGATTTTCTCGAAAACCAGCGCGACGACCGCGGTCGAACCATCAGAGTAATACGTTCGCAATGGGACGAGAAACGTGGATCAATGGTTGTCTGGTCGATCGGACGATTTTTTGGACCATCCCGGAGGACGGTGCCGGAGGACTTTGAAATATTTCGACGAGATTGGAGTTTTTCGCGATTTTCTCGAAAACCAGCGCGACGACCGCGGTCGAACCATCAGAGTAATACGTTCGCAATGGAACGAGAAACGTGGATCAATGGTTGTTTGGTCGATCGGACGATTTTTTGGACCTTCCCGGAGGACGGTGCCGGAGGACTTTGAAATCCGTCGGGACTTTGAAATATTTCGACGAGATTGGAGTTTTTCGCGATTTTCTCGAAAACCAGCGCGACGACCTCGGTCGAACCATCAGAGTAATACGTTCGCAATGGGACGAGAAACGTGGATCAATGGTTGTCTGGTCGATCGGACGATTTTTTGGACCATCCCGGAGGACGGTGCCGGAGGACTTTGAAATATTTCGACGAGATTGGAGTTTTTCGCGATTTTCTCGAAAACCAGCGCGACGACCGCGGTCGAACCATCAGAGTAATACGTTCGCAATGGAACGAGAAACGTGGATCA
>OX578061.1:19812700-19825200 GCA_951215215.1 Andrena trimmerana
GTTAGTGGTTAGTATTTTGGTCTCTGGGTTCTGTGGTTGTCCCTCCGGAGCTAGAAACACTGCAGGGTCGCCAGGCCTGTGCCATGTACGTTCACATGGCTTTCCACAGTAAGTAGATAGGGACATTTAATGTGAAGCCGGCCATCCGTAGGATGAACCCGCTATGCTACCTGGCCCCGGTAGGGGCATACGCCACGCTCCGCTAACCAGCTACACCACGCCACTGAAAGGGGCAATGGAAAAATCCATGAATGCCGCAGAGCGTTTTCTGCGGATGAGCCCTTTCGTTACTTCAGGGGCCGGTGACGGATAGCTCCGTCCCCGGTCCCCTTCGCATCCATGGGGAACCTCGGGGAGGCGGACTCATCGGTGCTCGCTAGCACTCGCATTTGTTTTATCCTGAAAGAAGAAGAATGTTATTATTGCATTTGGGGGGTTTCTGGGGCCGCCCAAGACGAAGCTTGGACGGCTCGGGCCTATTACTAGAAGGCTCTGGCGAGGAAGTGGACCTGCGAAGGTTTCAGGGCTTCCTCGTCATCCCCGAGCATGTCCGACACATGCTCCGGTGAGCCTTTGCGCGTCTATTCTAATCCCTTTAGCCAAAGGGTCTCTTCGCAGTATCCGGAGAGTGTTGAGAAGGCCTCCTCGGACGACACGAAATGTCGTGCCGCCTCCGGCCATCTCCACTCCCCAGTTGGGACGAGATCTCGCAGTGCCGCTCTCTGCGGATCAAACATTGGGCATTCGAGGAGGAAGTGGCCCACCGTGTCTGCCTCGCCTCCACAGAGGCAGGCCCCGTCCTCCGTGATCATGAGAGATCTGAGACGGGCACGGAAATTTCCGTGGCCTGTTAACACCTGCGTGCTGTAGTGGCTTGGCTTCATCCACTTTGCCTCCAGCCTGTCTCGAACGTCCCTAAAGAAGGCGTACGTGGTGCGGCCCTTGTGGGAAGTTTCCCACGAGGATTGCCACACTTTCACCGCCTCAACCTTAACGCGCTTTTTCGCATCCTCGGAGGTTACGGGGATGACTACGTTCCCGATCTTGGCGTCATTACCTTTCCGTAGGTCGAAGAGAGCCCTACACTGTTCGAGCAGCGTGCCAATGGGGACCGCTCCCGCCACTACACACAAGCTCTCCCAGGACGCCGTTCTGTAAGAACGAGTCACCGTGATGAGAGCCCGGCGCTGCATGGATCGGAGCACTCCGATATCCCTCACCGAGCACAGATCAGCCCAACCCGCGGCAGCAAATGTCACCATCGGGACAAGGACACTCTTGTACAGAACGGAAAGGGCACCGTAGCGGAGCCCCCACCGACACTTCGCTATCCTACCTAATTTCGCGAAGAGCGACCCGACCTTGCCGCTCAAGTATTTGCAATGGGTGTGGACACCCATGCCTTTGTCGAAATTGACACCAAGATATCGCACCGCGGGCTTGAATTTAATACTAGTCTCCCCTATACGGATGGTCGGTGGTCTACTCGCGATGTCTGCCTTCGTGGCACGGACAGCCTTTCGTTTTCGATCGGGGCGCGCTCCTCCCCGTCTGCCTATCGGGGCTCTATCTATCCAGCCGCTTCTGAGCACGATTGCTTCTGTCTTGCTGGCTGATATTTCCAGCTTGGCTGCCTTGCACCACTGGACGATCTGGTCAACTACGCGTTGACTTTCAATCTCCATCGCGTACCTACTATCTGCGCTAACAACTACAATAAGGTCGTCCGCATACGCAACGAACCTTCCCTCGACTGAGTCCTGAAGGGATCTCAGGAGATCATCAAACATTAGATTCCAGCAGGCGGGGCCAAGGACGGAGCCCTGAGGACATCCTCTTGTCGCCCGCTTGGATATCTCTACCGAACCTATCGAGATCTTGACCCGACGATCGTCGAAGTAGTTTGCAATTACTTCGAAAACGTCTCGTGGGCAGTCTCGTGCTTTCAAGCTTTCTAAAACTAGAGGCCACCAGACATTGTCGAAGGCGCCCGCGATGTCGAAAAGCAGCCCAATCACGTATCGATCCTTAATGGAGTCAACCGTGCGGCGCAGCTCCACAACCGCGTCCTCCGCCGACCTTCCAGGCATGAACCCGAACTGTCGACCGGAGATCCGTCCCGGAGCCAGCGACGTCTGGAAGAGTCGCTCCTTGAGGAGCTTCTCGAGAAGTTTCCCTACGACGGAGAGGAGACATATCGGGCGATAGGATTTCGGGTCCTTCACGTCCTTGTCGTCGCCTTTTAGGAGGATTCGGAGCGAACCCTCCTTCCAGGTCGACGGAAAGACACCCCATTGAAGGCACCCGTTGAAGAGCCGCACAAGCTGACCGGGGATTATCTTACTTGCTGCCTTTAAGGCACAGACCTCGATGAGATCCGTACCCGGCGCCTTGTTATTTTTGAAGGTCCTAACTGCATCTACAACGTCTTCCTCCGTGAAAGGAGCGGCGTCTGTAGTGCCTGGCGCAAGCCGTGCGCCTTCCCTTATGACACGCTGCGCCGGCGTGTCATCTTCCTCCCGGTCATCGGGGACGTGAACGTCCAAAAGTGAGCTGGCAGTTTCACTCGCGCTCAATGTATAACCGTTACCACGCCGGAGAGTGCTGATCACTCTCGCCACTTGGAGTTTATTCGCCTGGAGCTTATACACGAAACCCCAGGGCTCCGAGTTCCCGTTCGACGTAACATGTCGTCGCCAGCTTCTGAGCTTCGTCCTTTTCACCACCCTACGGTAGTTTCGCAAAGAACAGCGATACCGCAGTTTGAGTTGGTGGCGAGCCGGCGCGTCTTGCTCCCTTTGGAATTCACGCCGTTGCCTGTGTACGGTCTTCTTAAGCCTAGTTAGTTCGCGTGTCCACCATGGGTTGGACTTCCTAAAGACTCTCTTTCTTGGCATAGCCGCGGTGCAGGCGTCAGTAATGACCCCTGTGAGCGCACTTGCCATTTCCTGTACGTCTTCAGCAGACTCCAGCCGGAGGCCCTCGAGCCGCGATCCAGAAAGATCGGCCAGGCTTTCAGCGTACCGCTCCCAATCAGCCCGACGCACGTCGAACCGAGTGCCAGCGGGACCCTGCTCCACCGCTCGGGCCTTCGGAACCCCCAAGCTGATGTCCACGGCTCTATGATCACTGGTAGTCCAGTCGCACCTGACCTTCCAGCCTTTGACGAATCTCAGCATGGAAGCGGACGCAAGAGTAACATCAATATACGATGCCCCTTCCGACGCCCAGTAGGTCGGCGGCTGGGCCACCTCGTTAATTACTTCCATGCCAAACGACCGTATGAGGTCTTCAAATTTTGCTCCTCTATCGTCTGTACTCTGCGGGCCCCAGAGGGACGACCGGGCGTTGGCATCTACCGACACTAAAAGCCTCTTCCCCCTCAGTGATTGAAACACCATC
This sequence comes from Andrena trimmerana, assembly GCA_951215215.1. Lineage (NCBI taxonomy): Eukaryota > Metazoa > Arthropoda > Insecta > Hymenoptera > Andrenidae > Andrena > Andrena trimmerana. The sequence continues at coordinate 19,816,103 of OX578061.1, forward strand.
TCGAGATGCCTGAGGTGCCCCTCTATCTCGTCGCTAAACTGGAAGTACAGTGAAGCCACGTAGAACGAGAAGCCGGGAGCCAGCACTTCCGCACAGGCACAGTGGGTCGTGCTTAGCTGCGAGACGAACACCAAATCAAGCAGGTCATTACATAGGGCAACCGCAGCCCACGGCCTTTGTGAGCTCACGGCTGCTACCTTTGCTCGTATCCCTAGTCCAGCAACTAAATAGCTCGAGCCTTCGCGCCTGACGTGTGGTTCCTGCACTAACAGGACGTCGAGGCGTTTCTTGGCTGCGAGCTCCCTAATTTCTCCTGATACTTTGCCAGAGCGTTGCATATTCAACTGCAACACTCTGACTCCCATGGTCGCATTCGCGTACGCGGGCGGAATCGCGCGCCTTGAGAGCCTTTCGATGCTCGTTTCGCTCGAGTGGGGTCCTACCTCACAGGGATCTAACTCTATTTCGGGCGCAACGGGCGTGAGCAATGACGCTTTTCTACACGCCATCCTGTTCGCGGGCGCGGACGCGTTCGCAATCGCGGTCTTAGAGCTATTCGCGGAACTGGTGCCTACCTTTGCAGCTGCTGCACTATCTTCAATTTGCTCAGCCGGGCTTTCTCGCCCGCACCTGAGCCGTTTCACGCGCCTTATTGACACGGTTTGGACGGTTTGAGAACCGAGCTCCTGGTGGGACTGCACCGCCGTCGGCGCGGTCGTAGAGGACGCACGCCCGGGCGCAGCTCGACAGGCGGAGTCCCCGGACTGGGCCGCCCGCGTTATCGAGCGCGTTGCCGGGCGGCTCCGCAACTCGACAGCGGGTACGTCCATTGATGTCCTCTCCGCGCCTCTCATACGAGAGAGGTTGCTGGAGATCCGGCTACTCCGCCTACACTCCACGATGACACGCTCGAGTCCAGCTCCCACCCGGAGATCCGAATGGGGAGCGAGTTTACCTCCGGACAATTTTGAACCCGGGCGTGCCATCATGATTTTTATGAGTTTAACCTGAAAGTGTAATATTTGATTAGTGAGGGGGTGACCCCGGTCCCGCCGCCTCCTATTCGGAAGCGCCGGTCCCGGAGGTCGCGTGTGGGCTCGTTTCCTTATCCCGCTTTGAGTCAAGCAGGGGAAGGAAGGAGGTGGAGAGCCCGAATACAAGGTTTAGGACAACGGTGGATGGGAGTTTGTGGGGTGGAATTTTCATGGCAGGAGACCGCCCCGACCAATTCCGTAAACTCTAAGACCCTTGATGGGCAAGTCGTAACTTCTAGCGCCGCGTGAAGGCATTGGTCGTGACTTGAGGCACAAGAGGCTGTGTGTTCGCATTGTACCCCCAAATCTCCGGTCCCTGGTACTCACGCGACTCAGCACCTTCCGCCATCGTGACGGAGAGACAGTTTCAATTTCGAGTATCAATTCCAATTCCAGATTTCATGTCTCGTATTGCTTTACCGCGGGTGACCTACTCCCGCGGCGTGTTGCTTTGCCGGTTCGAGTCGATGCAACGGCATTTTTATACTCTATTTCTTTGTCACCTCCGGGTTGCCAACACCCAGAGGCGTGTTGCCTTGCCGTGGGACGTTCTGCAGATCCCACGGCGCGCCGCCCCGCCCCGCCGCGCCAAGCCATGCAACGGCCACATAGTACCCACGACAGCATTTCGCCTCGATGCCGGACTTCGTGGGGCCTCGTCCAGCTTACAAGACGACTCTCCCGAGTCCCAGCAGCGTATTGCCCGCTCTCACGGGTTACCATCTACAGCGGCGTGTTGCCTTGCCATGGGGCGTTTGATACCCACGGCAGCAGTCTGCCCCGCTGCCGGACTCTGTGGGGTCTCGTCCAGCCTACAGGACGAATCCCCGGAGTATCGACAGCATGTTGCCCGCCGCCACAGTAACTAGCCCCCAGTGACCAACGGCCAGCGGCGTGTTGCTTTGCCGCGGGACGTTGACACTCACGGCAGCACTTTTGCCTCGCCGCCGGACTACATGGGGTCTCGTCCAAATTACATGGCGAATCCCCAGAGTCCCAGCGACGTATTGCTTGCTTCCACGAGTTAACAAGTCCCAGCGTCATATTGCTTTTTTCGTGGGGCGTTTGGTACCCACGGCAGGCATTTTTGCCTCGCTGCCGGACTCCGTGGGACTCGTCCGACCTGCAAGACGAATCCCCGGAGTCCCGGCAGCGTATTGCTCGCCTCCACGGGTTACCATGCCCCAGCGGCGTATTGCTTTGCCGTGGGACCTTTGATACCCATGGCAGCATTTTTACGCCTCTGCCGGACTCCGTGGGGCCTCGTCCAACCTGCAAGACGAATCCCCGGAGTCCCAGCAGCGTATTGCTTGCCTCTACGGGTTACAAGGCCCCAGCGGCGTGTTGCGTTGCCGTGGGACGTTTGATGGCCACGAAAGCATTTTTTACAATCTCTGCCGGACTCTGTGGGGCCTCGTCCAACCTACAGGACGAATCCCCGGAGTCCCAGCAGCGTATTGCTTGCCTCCACGGATTACAAAGTCCCAGCGGCGTGTTGCTTTGCCGTGGGACATTTGATGGCCACGGCGGCATTTTTTACAATCTCTGCCGGACTCTGTGGGGCCTCGTCCAACCTACAGGACGAATCCCCGGAGTCCCAGCAGCGTATTGCTTGCCTCCACGGATTACAAAGTCCCAGCGGCGTATTGCTTTACCGTGGGACGATCTACGATCCCACAGCACATTGTTTTACCCGGCCTTGCCTCTGGCTGCCTAGTACTCTCGGCAGCATTTTTTGCTCCGCCGCCGGACTCCGTGGTGCCTCGTCCAGCCTGGCCTACGAGGCGCATCCCCAGAGTCCTAGCGGCGTATTGCTTGCCGCCGCAGATTACCAAGCCCCAGCGCCGCACTGATCGCCCTTCTGGATTACCAAGTTCCAGCGGCGTATTGCTTTGCCGTGGGATGGACCTGTACATCCCAACGGTCCCTTGCCGCTTTTCCCCCGGGCACTATCTCCCACGGGGTACCACTATGCCTGGGCCCATTGAGGGTTCCACCGGCGTATTACTTTTGTGCAGTACCGGGGCCATAGGCCCGGTTCTACTATTAAGCACAATTGTACCCAGTCACGCGGTCCTCGTGACTGAGGTACAGCAATACAGTGGTATCGCAGCATAATGCAATTTTCGTTTAAAGCAAAGAAAACCACGGGATGCCATGTGGCAACCCGCGGTACTCCAACTCCAAACTTTCTCTATCGTATCCAGACACGCCCGGTATACGGCAGTGCGGCAGGCAGGCGTCCAGCACAATTGTACCCAGTCACGCGGTCTTCGTGACTGAGGTACAGCAATACGGTGGTATCGCAGCATAATGCAATTTTGCAATTTTCGCTTAAAGCAAAGAAAAACCACGGGATGCCATGTGGCACCCCGCGGTACTCCAACTCCAAACTTTCTCTATCGTATCCAGACGCGTCCGGTATACGGCAGTGCGGCAGGCAGGCGTCTCAGCGTAAATACAATTGATTGCAATTGATTGCAATTGATTGCAATAGTGAAGCAGGGTGGATTTAGACAGGGTGCCATAGCGCTCTGTAGCATTAAAAGCAATACTAGCAATAGCAACACAAGGCAACACCACAGCGCTGCAGTGCAGCCTCCATCATAGCATGGCGCAGCGCAGCAACGCAGCGCGGTTCGACTTTCAGTCGATACCGCAACGCCTGCAACACTTGCAATACTTTCTAGCTAGCTTGGTGCTGAGTCTCATGACTTCAGGACCGAAGGAAACCACCGCCTAAAGCACCAAGGTGGCTCATACCTAGGCCCAGGACCAAGCCCGTTCCCTTGGCAGTGGTTTCGCTAGAAAGTAGATAGGGACAGAGGGAATCTCGTTAATCCATTCATGCGCGTCACTAATTAGATGACGAGGCATTTGGCTTTAAGAGAGTCATAGTTACTCCCGCCGTTTACCCGCGCTTTTTTGAATTTCTTCACGTTGACATTCAGAGCACTGGGCAGAAATCACATTGCGTCAACACCCTCGGGGGCCATCGCAATGCTTTGTTTTAATTAGACAGTCGGATTCCCCTAGTCCGTGCCAGTTCTGAGCTGAGCGTTGAATGGCGGCCGAAGAGGACGACCACGACGGTGAAACCGACACGGAAGCCTCGCAGCAAGGAAGATCCGCGGGAGGCGATGGCACGGGACCGAGCTCGGATCCCGGATGCGAGACCGAAATCCCGACCGTTCACCTCACCCAGGCCCGGCTCGTCAACCAAACCCGTTTCCCAACCAAGCCCGACACGCCCCGCTCCTCAGAGCCAATCCTTATTCCGAAGTTACGGATCCAATTTGCCGACTTCCCTTACCTACATTAATCTATCGACTAGAGGCTCTTTACCTTGGAGACCTGCTGCGGATATGGGTACGAACCGGCGCGACACCTCCACGTGGCCCTCTCCTGGATTTTCAAGGTCCGAGGGGAAGATCCGGACACCGCCGCAACTGCGGTGCTCTTCGCGTTCCAAACCCTATCTCCCTGCTAGAGGTTTCCAGGGAACTCGAACGCTTATACAGAAAAGAAAACTCTTCCCGGATCTCCCGACGGCGTCTCCAGGTCATTTTGGGTTACCCCGACGAACACTCTTACGAGGGCCCGAATGGTTTGCGGTTCCGCTACCGGGTTCCGGAATAGGAACCGGATTCCCTTTCGCCCAACGGGTGTGTGTCTCTCAAAAAAAACTCTGTTTTAGGACACCACATCTGCATAGGATTTCTCTTAGGGCTTAGGATCGACTGACTCGTGTGCAACGGCTGTTCACACGAAACCCTTCTCCACGTCAGTCCTCCAGGGCCTCGCTGGAGTATTTGCTACTACCACCAAGATCTGCACCGACGGTGGCTCCAGGCAGGCTCACGCCCAGACCCTTCTGCGCACACCGCCGCGACCCTCCTACTCGTCAGGGCTTCATGGAGGACGGTCACCCGCGAGCGGGTGGCACGTCCCTCCCCACTTGCCGCTGACGGCGGAGTATAGGCGCGACGCTTCAGCGCCATCCATTTTCAGGGCTAGTTGCTTCGGCAGGTGAGTTGTTACACACTCCTTAGCGGATTCCGACTTCCATGGCCACCGTCCTGCTGTCTTAAGCAACCAACGCCTTTCATGGTATCCCATAAGCGTCGACTTAGGCGCCTTAACTCTGCGTTTGGTTCATCCCACAGCGCCAGTTCTGCTTACCAAAATTGGCCCACTTGGCACTCTGATTCAATATAATCTCGTGGCTTCATGATCCAAGCAAGCCAGAGATCTCACCCATTTAAAGTTTGAGAATAGGTTGAGGTCGTTTCGGCCCCAAGGCCTCTAATCATTCGCTTTACCAGATGAAACTCGCACACGTTCGCGTAGGAACGAGCGAGTGCCAGCTATCCTGAGGGAAACTTCGGAGGGAACCAGCTACTAGATGGTTCGATTAGTCTTTCGCCCCTATACCCAGTTCCGACGATCGATTTGCACGTCAGAATCGCTACGGACCTCCATCAGGGTTTCCCCTGACTTCGTCCTGACCAGGCATAGTTCACCATCTTTCGGGTCCCAACGTGTACGCTCTAGGTGCGCCTCTTCTCGCAATGAGAACGAGACGCCCCGGGAGTGCGAGGCCGCATCGTAACGCGGCCGATCCTCCCTCGGTCGACGCATAGGTCGACCTTCACTTTCATTCCGCCTTTAGGTTTCTTTCTCCCAATGACTCGCGCACATGTTAGACTCCTTGGTCCGTGTTTCAAGACGGGTCCTGAGAGTACCCAAAGCAGTAGCGTCGCCGACCGGTAATTCGAAGCTTGGCGGCCCAGTCCAAGGACACCGCCTGCTAACAGCTGGCCAGGCCCGGGGACGGCACTAGGTCCGTGCCTCCGGGTAAGAACTGACCGGGCTTGCGGCGGGCCTGACGCACACACATTCGAAAATGGATTGGTTGCGGCCCGATACCGTCTCAGAGTACCGTCGCGCAGCCGGCCGGGCGGCCGAGGGTCTGTCGCGTGCTCTGGGAGCAACGAAACAGGCAACCGCTCGGGCCGTAGACCGACACGCAACGGGTCGCGACGTTCTACTAGGGGAGAAGTGCACGACTACGTGGCCGGAACATTCGCCGCCGGTGGTGTACCCTCGCTAATGGAACCACGAAGGTCCACCCGGAGTATCGCGCACCGACGGGAGCCAGCCTCGTCGACGATGAATCTCCCCATTCGATCTTTTGGGTTTCTCAGGTTTACCCCTGAACGGTTTCACGTACTCTTGAACTCTCTCTTCAAAGTTCTTTTCAACTTTCCCTCACGGTACTTGTTCGCTATCGGTCTCGTGGTTGTATTTAGCCTTAGATGGAGTTTACCACCCACTTAGGGTTGCACTCTCAAGCAACCCGACTCTATGGAGAGATCCTCCCGAAACGCGTACCGGTCGCTACGGGCCTGGCACCCTCTCCGGGTAAGTGGTCCCATTCAAGATGGACTTGGACGCGGTGCGACGTCACGGGATAAACGGATCCTCCTGAACACTACAATTCCCTGCGGCGGAACCGCGGGATTCAGTGCTGGGCTTATTCCTGTTCGCTCGCCGCTACTAAGGAAATCCTTGTTAGTTTATTTTCCTCCGCTTAGTAATATGCTTAAATTCAGCGGGTAATCTCGCCTACTCTGAGGTCGTCAATCGTTGTTTTATATATAAAACAAATTATGTTCCACAAGAGAAAAAAGGCAGAGACCGCGAAGTAGAGAGAAGATATTTTTGGAGAAGCGCGCGCGTGCCTCCGATATTATAAATCGTGCTCCCTCTTTTTGGATATTGTACATGTCGAACGGGTCTCCCGGCGGGAGTACGGGGTGGTGTGCGCGTAGTGCGTTGACACAGACGACGGGGCCGGGCCGTACGAGAAGCTGGGCTGAAGAATAAAAGGAGAAGAACGATATACACAAAACTTCTCCAGATTCTTTCTCTTCCCTTGCTCGCTCGCAGTTTCCCATGCGCACCGCGCATATTCGGCATCACGCCACGCACATACATCTTCTTTTTCCCCGTACACATCCCGGCTCGTAGCCGGACCCGACGACGGATCGATGTGTGATCGATATTATTCTCTTGTATCCAGAGGTGCCATCGCACGATTTTTTCAGAGAAAAGGTATATTTGAACTCTCCTCTTCTCCTCTAATCTAGAGAGAATTAGAAGGAGCCCCCCCTCTTCCGATTCATTTTCGCCACGCCAAAGTGTCTTTTCGTCGCGCATCCTCGATCCGATCCGGGAGGAGACTCGCGCGGAACGACCACCGGTTTTTACTTTAACGTCCGTCCGCTATTATTAGCTTTGAGATTCCGCTATCCCTTTCATCACGCCTCGAGCAGTGACTCGCAGCAGAGGGAACATTGTGGAAAAATAAGCTTTTCCGTGGACTGGACGACCGGTGAGATCCGCGGTCTCGGATACGATCGACCAACAACGCGACAAAGACACATGGGGCGATCGGGGAGACTAATCTTCTTCCATTCTACGAAGGAGAGTCTTGCACACCTTTCGCGGCATCGGCGCCTTTCGGTTCGTCAAAGTTCAAATTCGCGCAGCCACGCCAACCAGGATTCTGGGGTACAGAAACGTTTTAAACGACGCGTGGAGCAATCACGCTTCTCATCGGATGTTTGGCACGAACACTCTTGTGTGTCGACGGAACGTGGCCATAGGGAGGGAACGAATAGGGGCTAGGCGAGGACACGCGCAACGACGGGGAAATACATCGACCCGATCCTGTTGCAGAGTGGTTTCTTTTTATTCATCATCCCGCACAGCGCCACCATTCATGTACACCATCATATCCCTGGATCTTCACGGCGTCCCGAAGAACGAGTGTCGGTGCCCTCGATGTATCGATCGAGACTGTTCTCTCTCACTTGTCAACGACGACCCTCTTTTTAAAATCCCTAGGGGCCGCGTGAACGCGACGATATAGATCAGCGCACATATGCCCGCGCACTCCGCGCTCTTTCTCTATCTCTCTATCTCTCTATCTCTCTCGGCTCTCTCTTTCTCGGGACAAATTTTTCATTTCAGGCGACGTCGGTAGCACGGTAAAAGATCTCGCGCGGGACGTGAAGGCGAATTCTACAACACCAGTGCGAGCGGAGAGGCCGCTGTGTGTGATCCAGGGAGCGGTGCAGCACACGGGCGGTCGTTGTAAAACAACGACGCACAACGCCGTGAAAGCACGCACGCGAGTCCCCGCGCGATCATTCATCACATTCGCTTCTCTCTTTCTGGTTCTCGCACGGGAGAGAGTACACGCTTCACGATTCTCACGCGAGCCGTTGCAAACGCCGACGAACGGCCCAACTTTCGCTCGTACGTCGCGTATCTCGCGTGTATCATCGACCCGACTCCGAAACGCGTTACATCGTCGGAAACGGCGAGACGGCGAGGATGTGATACGCAGAACCGACGCAAGCAGTCTTTTGTACGTGATAACGACCCTCAGCCAGGCGTGGTCCAGGAATTGTATCCGTGGACCGCAATGTGCGTTCGAAATGTCGATGTTCATGTGTCCTGCAGTTCACACGTTGACGCGCAATTAGCTGCGTTCTTCATCGACCCACGAGCCAAGTGATCCACCGTTCAGGGTAATCGTGTTATTAAATATGTTCGTTATTATCTTTGGTTCTCGGTTCGGATGAAGCCGAGGCCCGTGCGCCTCCAACCAGCGCGCGAAGGAGGTCCGGGCGTCGCCAGCGTTGACGACACTGTGTGTGATTTTTGTCCAGGACGGGAACACCGTCGAAGCGTACCGCGGAAACACCGCGGACGCGACCGACGGCCGAGCGTACATATTCATTTAAAAACCTTCGAGATACACGGCTTGGTACGAGAACCGTAACCGCGTACTCGGGGCGGGGATCATCGACCACCGCACGCGGCAGCATCCTCTGCTTATTACACGCTCTCTTTATCGTCGCCGTCCCCCGAAAGCGGACGCACGGCCGGCTTCGATCGGTCCAATCGGACTTTCGCTATCGAAGCTTCACAGCCGGTCCCTTTTTTTGGCTATCGGGGCGCGCGATTAAGCGAGCGATACTCGGGATGCAC
>OX578061.1:19830200-19832700 GCA_951215215.1 Andrena trimmerana
CGCGATTTTCTCGAAAACCAGCGCGACGACCGCGGTCGAACCATCAGAGTAATACGTTCGCAATGGAACGAGAAACGTGGATCAATGGTTGTTTGGTCGATCGGACGATTTTTTGGACCTTCCCGGAGGACGGTGCCGGAGGACTTTGAAATCCGTCGGGACTTTGAAATATTTCGACGAGATTGGAGTTTTTCGCGATTTTCTCGAAAACCAGCGCGACGACCGCGGTCGAACCATCAGAGTAATACGTTCGCAATGGGACGAGAAACGTGGATCAATGGTTGTTTGGTCGATCGGACGATTTTTTCGGTGTTCTCGGACCACGGTGCCGGAGGACTTTGAAATCCGTCGGGACTTTGAAATATTTCGACGAGATTGGAGTTTTTCGCGATTTTCTCGAAAACCAGCGCGACGACCGCGGTCGAACCATCAGAGTAATACGTTCGCAATGGGACGAGAAACGTGGATCAATGGTTGTTTGGTCGATCGGACGATTTTTTCGGTGTTCTCGGACCACGGTGCCGGAGGACTTTGAAATCCGTCGGGACTTTGAAATATTTCGACGAGATTGGAGTTTTTCGCGATTTTCTCGAAAACCAGCGCGACGACCGCGGTCGAACCATCAGAGTAATACGTTCGCAATGGGACGAGAAACGTGGATCAATGGTTGTTTGGTCGATCGGACGATTTTTTCGGTGTTCTCGGACCACGGTGCCGGAGGACTTTGAAATCCGTCGGGACTTTGAAATATTTCGACGAGATTGGAGTTTTTCGCGATTTTCTCGAAAACCAGCGCGACGACCGCGGTCGAACCATCAGAGTAATACGTTCGCAATGGGACGAGAAACGTGGATCAATGGTTGTTTGGTCGATCGGACGATTTTTTCGGTGTTCTCGGACCACGGTGCCGGAGGACTTTGAAATCCGTCGGGACTTTGAAATATTTCGACGAGATTGGAGTTTTTCGCGATTTTCTCGAAAACCAGCGCGACGACCGCGGTCGAACCATCAGAGTAATACGTTCGCAATGGGACGAGAAACGTGGATCAATGGTTGTCTGGTCGATCGGACGATTTTTTGGACCATCCCGGAGGACGGTGCCGGAGGACTTTGAAATATTTCGACGAGATTGGAGTTTTTCGCGATTTTCTCGAAAACCAGCGCGACGACCGCGGTCGAACCATCAGAGTAATACGTTCGCAATGGAACGAGAAACGTGGATCAATGGTTGTTTGGTCGATCGGACGATTTTTTGGACCTTCCCGGAGGACGGTGCCGGAGGACTTTGAAATCCGTCGGGACTTTGAAATATTTCGACGAGATTGGAGTTTTTCGCGATTTTCTCGAAAACCAGCGCGACGACCGCGGTCGAACCATCAGAGTAATACGTTCGCAATGGGACGAGAAACGTGGGTCAATGGTTGTTTGGTCGATCGGACGATTTTTTCGGTGTTCTCGGACCACGGTGCCGGAGGACTTTGAAATCCGTCGGGACTTTGAAATATTTCGACGAGATTGGAGTTTTTCGCGATTTTCTCGAAAACCAGCGCGACGACCGCGGTCGAACCATCAGAGTAATACGTTCGCAATGGGACGAGAAACGTGGATCAATGGTTGTCTGGTCGATCGGACGATTTTTTGGACCATCCCGGAGGACGGTGCCGGAGGACTTTGAAATATTTCGACGAGATTGGAGTTTTTCGCGATTTTCTCGAAAACCAGCGCGACGACCGCGGTCGAACCATCAGAGTAATACGTTCGCAATGGGACGAGAAACGTGGATCAATGGTTGTCTGGTCGATCGGACGATTTTTTGGACCATCCCGGAGGACGGTGCCGGAGGACTTTGAAATATTTCGACGAGATTGGAGTTTTTCGCGATTTTCTCGAAAACCAGCGCGACGACCGCGGTCGAACCATCAGAGTAATACGTTCGCAATGGGACGAGAAACGTGGATCAATGGTTGTCTGGTCGATCGGACGATTTTTTGGACCATCCCGGAGGACGGTGCCGGAGGACTTTGAAATATTTCGACGAGATTGGAGTTTTTCGCGATTTTCTCGAAAACCAGCGCGACGACCGCGGTCGAACCATCAGAGTAATACGTTCGCAATGGGACGAGAAACGTGGATCAATGGTTGTTTGGTCGATCGGACGATTTTTTGGACCTTCCGGAGGACGGTGCCGGAGAACTCAACTTGAAGTTGAATCAGACTTGCACTTAATAGCAAGGTGGACTGATACACATGGTCTAAGTCTTAACCCGTCTAAAACATCCCTACTGCTAGTAGGGTCTAATCCCCTTCTAGCGCAGTTAAATTCTTTTAAAATTCACTTCAATGATAGCGTTATATATCCTCAAAACAAACTTAAAAAGCGGCGTATTGCTTCGGCGCCGAAATATTCCAAGTGCCAGCGGCGTATTGCTTCGGCGCCGAAATATTCCAAGTGCCAGCGGCGTATTGCTTCGGCGCCGAAATATTCCAAGTGCCAGCGGCG
>OX578061.1:19835200-19842700 GCA_951215215.1 Andrena trimmerana
CTCCCTTGAAGCACTCTTGTGGTGATCCCATAGAGGAGCTTTTTGGGGAGCCCCAGACCCAGGAGGTAGTCGGCGGATTTGGACGACCACACACCTCGCCAGGATAGTGTGCAAGAAGAGAACGAGACATCACCCGGAGAAACCCGCGCTTCCTCCGCTAGTTTGCGGGGGATATCCGGATTCTCCGCGTAATACCTCGTCTTCAGCTCGTGTTGGACGTCCAAAGATCTTGCTCCGCCGACCACCTATGCGTCAATCACGCTAACGCGATCGCCCCTTTTAGCGACCAGGTCGGGCTTCCTCAGTCCAACCGAAGTCTGGAGCCGAGGCTCTACGGTGACAGTCCACCCAGCATCCCGGAGGCCAGAGGCTAAGACCTTACACACGGCATCGTGTCGCTTGACGCGACCGCCATGCGTACGGTGGCAGGCCTGTATAACATGGGCGGCTGTTTCGGTGGCGCGACAGCCAGCCCTGCACTGCAGCTCTCTGGTCGCCCGGCGGATGCCACGCGATGTACGAACGCGCGTAGGTAGACTGTTGACCCGAACGTGATGGTATTGGACATAGTCCCGTCCGGGTACACCGTAGGATCCCGCATCGACCCACCAGTTGGAAAGGTTGGATTTTCCACACTCACGTAGCTCATACCCATCCACCGCTCGGTACAACAATCTTGCCCACCATTCGTCTCTCCTCTCCTTGGACGAGAGGAACTCACCGTCCTTCGTGAGAGCCCGTTGCGCCCAGCTGAGTCGCTTATCGACCCAGGCAGTGGCGGCGATTACTCTCACAGTAGGGGAGGAGGAGTTCGCCAGGTGTGACAGGCGGGTGAGCATGAGACCGGGTATGGTGGTGGTAAAGGATGGGATTCCCAGGCCTCCCATCCTGCACGGAGTGTGGAAATATCCAACGGCGGTATCGTGCGGGAGCCGCAGCCACCTGCGGATGGCTGCACGCACCTGTATGTCGAGGGCCCTGAGTTTCCCCAGGGTTACACCCGACAAGACAAGCACGTGATAGTATCGCGGGATGAGGAAAGCTCTAAGTATCTTGAGCCGCTGCTGCGGCTTCAAGGGGGCCCTCGTGAGCCTGTCCATCTCGGTGTTAAGTACACTACCGGCTCGCTTCAGTCCTACCGGCCTAAAGTCGACACCCAAATACCGCCAGTGCTCTGACGGTGTCAGTTGTTTAACTGGTTCACCGTCAGCAAGGCGATACTGGGGGCCGGCCAAGACCTTATACTTCTTCTGCTTACCGGCAGGTACGATAGACAGACACACGCTTTTGCGTGCATTAAATGAGAGCCCCTGTTCCCCAGCCCGCGACTCAACCCCCCGCAGTGCCGCGGCCATGCCCGACCCAGTCGACGAGACCAGAATGATGTCGTCCGCGTATGCAAACGCGTTTATACGACACCCTCCGATCTCATAACCGACGTCACGAGGTACGGATCTCAGTACCTCGTCCACGACTAGACAGAACAGAAGGGAGGACAGTGGATCACCCTGCCTAACCCCTCTGCGCACGTGGAAGGGCTCCGAACGAACACCCTCAACTTCAAACCTCGTGGTGCTATTCGCGTATAGCTGGACGGTATAGTTTGTAAATTCCCCCGGCAGTCCGGTTCGTCCCAGGACGGCGGAGATGGCATGATGGCTAACTGAATCGAAGGCTTTGGCAACATCTAAGGAGACAACGTGGATCTCCCTTAGATGCATCCGTGCATCCTCGAGCAGTGTAGCCACCATCGAGATGTTCTCCGCGCACCCATCATCCAAGCATCGCTGCCTAACATCTACAAGGCCGGCTTCGCGTAAACGCTTGGCCAGTATCTTGTGAAGGTGGCGAACGGTCACAGATGCGATGCTGATGGGGCGGAAGTCACCCGGTTCCCCAGCCCCATCCTTCTTGGGAACGAACACGGTCCGGCTTACAAGCATTTCCGGAGGGAAACCGCCCGACGCGAGCACGATGTTGAAGAAGAGGGCTTTAATGCTCGTCGGAACTGCCTTCCACTGTCTCGTCGTGACACCATCAATACCAGGTGCCGAGGAGTTGGCCATTGTGACGTCCATGACTTCGTCACACGTTACCGGGTGCCACATGTACTCCAGGGAGGGCGAAGGTGGTGCACGCCTTGCTGCCGCGACGGGGAAAGACTCCTGAGACACGAAAGGACCCCAGTGCGCTGCCATGGTTGCGACATCTGGTGTCCGTGCCTCAGGTCGCCCGTCGAGGATCTCCCTGGCTGCTCTAGACATGCATGTCTTCATGAGCTGTTGTACACGGGCATACTCCCGGCGACGTAGCCGCTTCCTCGGAACGTTGATGGTTGCACCCTGTTCCCGTCGCGGGCGCGGTCGTCTCGGGGGAGGAACCGGGAAAACTTCCCGAACCCAAGCACAAAGTCCGGTCGCCACGTCACTCCCACGGATAAAGTTGTAAGCTATCCGTACGAGAGTGAGCGAACCGAAACCCCGGACGCATCTGGCCACAGGGATTAATTCCTGTATAGCCAGTGCGAACCTATCGTGCGAGGTATCACTCCCCCGTGTCGAGCGAGACGATGGTGGACGTGTTGGACTCGTAGATGGTGTGGGTCCAGGCACATCCTCGCTCCGCTGCTGGTTATCACTGAGTTCGTCAGTGGCGGAGCGAGTGGAGGAGTCGCTGTCATTCTGACCGTCGTCCGCATCCCTTGCCGCTTGGAGGTCGCGGAGCGCTTGGGCCACAAGATCCTTGTAGTCTGCCTTACGCCTCGCGCCTTTAATGGCTTCAAGGGAGCGATTCGTAGGGAGTGCGTCCATGAGATGTTGGTTCACAAACCGCACCCCCTGGGCGACGGCCAGGGCCTCCTCCCTCGCCATCAAACGCAGTTCTTCTGCGCTCCAGCGTTTCTTCACTCGCTCGACGTTGACTTCCGCGTTCGCTTCGTCCGGGTGCGCGTGACGTCGGTGAACTCCCAGTCCATTTCTGGATGGGAAGGGGCGATCGCAGTCAGGACAATTGATCATCCCTGATGGTCCGGGATCTGGACCACTGGTGGACGGTGGCCCGGGGTCTAAACCACTGGTGGGCGGTGGTGACGTTGGGATTGGTGGAGTGGTTGGCGGGTCATGAGATGGGGCTTGTGGCGGTGGGGGGCTTGCGGTCGGCGGGGAATTTATTGCCTGGTCTGCAGGACCGGCGAGCCGAGGCCCTCGCCGGAGATTATATTTCTTTCCTTTAATCTTTGGGCCCACAGAGTAATAACCCAGCGCAGGGGGCTGGCAACCCACCGCACCGGGGGAGCTCCATTACGAGCTCCAGCCTCCCCCGGACGTCGAAAGACGCCGACTCACTCCGGCCCTAGGGCGGGGGGCAGGCACATGAGTCCGGAGACCCTTAGAGTGAGCCAACTCGGGAAGGTCGGGGTCGTCAATCCCGTCACCGGTAAACCGGTGCCCTGCCTTAAGAGAGTCATAGTTACTCCCGCCGTTTACCCGCGCTTTTTTGAATTTCTTCACGTTGACATTCAGAGCACTGGGCAGAAATCACATTGCGTCAACACCCTCGGGGGCCATCGCAATGCTTTGTTTTAATTAGACAGTCGGATTCCCCTAGTCCGTGCCAGTTCTGAGCTGAGCGTTGAATGGCGGCCGAAGAGGACGACCACGACGGTGAAACCGACACGGAAGCCTCGCAGCAAGGAAGATCCGCGGGAGGCGATGGCACGGGACCGAGCTCGGATCCCGGATGCGAGACCGAAATCCCGACCGTTCACCTCACCCAGGCCCGGCTCGTCAACCAAACCCGTTTCCCAACCAAGCCCGACACGCCCCGCTCCTCAGAGCCAATCCTTATTCCGAAGTTACGGATCCAATTTGCCGACTTCCCTTACCTACATTAATCTATCGACTAGAGGCTCTTTACCTTGGAGACCTGCTGCGGATATGGGTACGAACCGGCGCGACACCTCCACGTGGCCCTCTCCTGGATTTTCAAGGTCCGAGGGGAAGATCCGGACACCGCCGCAACTGCGGTGCTCTTCGCGTTCCAAACCCTATCTCCCTGCTAGAGGTTTCCAGGGAACTCGAACGCTTATACAGAAAAGAAAACTCTTCCCGGATCTCCCGACGGCGTCTCCAGGTCATTTTGGGTTACCCCGACGAACACTCTTACGAGGGCCCGAATGGTTTGCGGTTCCGCTACCGGGTTCCGGAATAGGAACCGGATTCCCTTTCGCCCAACGGGTGTGTGTCTCTCAAAAAAAACTCTGTTTTAGGACACCACATCTGCATAGGATTTCTCTTAGGGCTTAGGATCGACTGACTCGTGTGCAACGGCTGTTCACACGAAACCCTTCTCCACGTCAGTCCTCCAGGGCCTCGCTGGAGTATTTGCTACTACCACCAAGATCTGCACCGACGGTGGCTCCAGGCAGGCTCACGCCCAGACCCTTCTGCGCACACCGCCGCGACCCTCCTACTCGTCAGGGCTTCATGGAGGACGGTCACCCGCGAGCGGGTGGCACGTCCCTCCCCACTTGCCGCTGACGGCGGAGTATAGGCGCGACGCTTCAGCGCCATCCATTTTCAGGGCTAGTTGCTTCGGCAGGTGAGTTGTTACACACTCCTTAGCGGATTCCGACTTCCATGGCCACCGTCCTGCTGTCTTAAGCAACCAACGCCTTTCATGGTATCCCATAAGCGTCGACTTAGGCGCCTTAACTCTGCGTTTGGTTCATCCCACAGCGCCAGTTCTGCTTACCAAAATTGGCCCACTTGGCACTCTGATTCAATATAATCTCGTGGCTTCATGATCCAAGCAAGCCAGAGATCTCACCCATTTGAAGTTTGAGAATAGGTTGAGGTCGTTTCGGCCCCAAGGCCTCTAATCATTCGCTTTACCAGATGAAACTCGCACACGTTCGCGTAGGAACGAGCGAGTGCCAGCTATCCTGAGGGAAACTTCGGAGGGAACCAGCTACTAGATGGTTCGATTAGTCTTTCGCCCCTATACCCAGTTCCGACGATCGATTTGCACGTCAGAATCGCTACGGACCTCCATCAGGGTTTCCCCTGACTTCGTCCTGACCAGGCATAGTTCACCATCTTTCGGGTCCCAACGTGTACGCTCTAGGTGCGCCTCTTCTCGCAATGAGAACGAGACGCCCCGGGAGTGCGAGGCCGCATCGTAACGCGGCCGATCCTCCCTCGGTCGACGCATAGGTCGACCTTCACTTTCATTCCGCCTTTAGGTTTCTTTCTCCCAATGACTCGCGCACATGTTAGACTCCTTGGTCCGTGTTTCAAGACGGGTCCTGAGAGTACCCAAAGCAGTAGCGTCGCCGACCGGTAATTCGAAGCTTGGCGGCCCAGTCCAAGGACACCGCCTGCTAACAGCTGGCCAGGCCCGGGGACGGCACTAGGTCCGTGCCTCCGGGTAAGAACTGACCGGGCTTGCGGCGGGCCTGACGCACACACATTCGAAAATGGATTGGTTGCGGCCCGATACCGTCTCAGAGTACCGTCGCGCAGCCGGCCGGGCGGCCGAGGGTCTGTCGCGTGCTCTGGGAGCAACGAAACAGGCAACCGCTCGGGCCGTAGACCGACACGCAACGGGTCGCGACGTTCTACTAGGGGAGAAGTGCACGACTACGTGGCCGGAACATTCGCCGCCGGTGGTGTACCCTCGCTAATGGAACCACGAAGGTCCACCCGGAGTATCGCGCACCGACGGGAGCCAGCCTCGTCGACGATGAATCTCCCCATTCGATCTTTTGGGTTTCTCAGGTTTACCCCTGAACGGTTTCACGTACTCTTGAACTCTCTCTTCAAAGTTCTTTTCAACTTTCCCTCACGGTACTTGTTCGCTATCGGTCTCGTGGTTGTATTTAGCCTTAGATGGAGTTTACCACCCACTTAGGGTTGCACTCTCAAGCAACCCGACTCTATGGAGAGATCCTCCCGAAACGCGTACCGGTCGCTACGGGCCTGGCACCCTCTCCGGGTAAGTGGTCCCATTCAAGATGGACTTGGACGCGGTGCGACGTCACGGGATAAACGGATCCTCCTGAACACTACAATTCCCTGCGGCGGAACCGCGGGATTCAGTGCTGGGCTAATTCCTGTTCGCTCGCCGCTACTAAGGAAATCCTTGTTAGTTTATTTTCCTCCGCTTAGTAATATGCTTAAATTCAGCGGGTAATCTCGCCTACTCTGAGGTCGTCAATCGTTGTTTTATATATAAAACAAATTATGTTCCACAAGAGAAAAAAGGCAGAGACCGCGAAGTAGAGAGAAGATATTTTTGGAGAAGCGCGCGCGTGCCTCCGATATTATAAATCGTGCTCCCTCTTTTTGGATATTGTACATGTCGAACGGGTCTCCCGGCGGGAGTACGGGGTGGTGTGCGCGTAGTGCGTTGACACAGACGACGGGGCCGGGCCGTACGAGAAGCTGGGCTGAAGAATAAAAGGAGAAGAACGATATACACAAAACTTCTCCAGATTCTTTCTCTTCCCTTGCTCGCTCGCAGTTTCCCATGCGCACCGCGCATATTCGGCATCACGCCACGCACATACATCTTCTTTTTCCCCGTACACATCCCGGCTCGTAGCCGGACCCGACGACGGATCGATGTGTGATCGATATTATTCTCTTGTATCCAGAGGTGCCATCGCACGATTTTTTCAGAGAAAAGGTATATTTGAACTCTCCTCTTCTCCTCTAATCTAGAGAGAATTAGAAGGAGCCCCCCCTCTTCCGATTCATTTTCGCCACGCCAAAGTGTCTTTTCGTCGCGCATCCTCGATCCGATCCGGGAGGAGACTCGCGCGGAACGACCACCGGTTTTTACTTTAACGTCCGTCCGCTATTATTAGCTTTGAGATTCCGCTATCCCTTTCATCACGCCTCGAGCAGTGACTCGCAGCAGAGGGAACATTGTGGAAAAATAAGCTTTTCCGTGGACTGGACGACCGGTGAGATCCGCGGTCTCGGATACGATCGACCAACAACGCGACAAAGACACATGGGGCGATCGGGGAGACTAATCTTCTTCCATTCTACGAAGGAGAGTCTTGCACACCTTTCGCGGCATCGGCGCCTTTCGGTTCGTCAAAGTTCAAATTCGCGCAGCCACGCCAACCAGGATTCTGGGGTACAGAAACGTTTTAAACGACGCGTGGAGCAATCACGCTTCTCATCGGATGTTTGGCACGAACATTCTTGTGTGTCGACGGAACGTGGCCATAGGGAGGGAACGAATAGGGGCTAGGCGAGGACACGCGCAACGACGGGGAAATACATCGACCCGATCCTGTTGCAGAGTGGTTTCTTTTTATTCATCATCCCGCACAGCGCCACCATTCATGTACACCATCATATCCCTGGATCTTCACGGCGTCCCGAAGAACGAGTGTCGGTGCCCTCGATGTATCGATCGAGACTGTTCTCTCTCACTTGTCAACGACGACCCTCTTTTTAAAATCCCTAGGGGCCGCGTGAACGCGAC
>OX578061.1:19847700-19850200 GCA_951215215.1 Andrena trimmerana
AAGAACAGTCGAGACAGAATCTCGAGGAGCGGTAACTGCTTCTCAACCGAGGTCATAGAATAGCCACGCGCCCAACGCTGTTCCGACCGAGACGCTCGGACGGTCGCTCTCCCTTATAGATACCGAACGGCCGGCCGGAACGCCGGCGCCGCCGTACCTTAAGCACGGGCGCTTATGGGTGTAAACCGCCGCTACAACAGGCCGTTCGCCCGGCACGTTGGGACTTAGCCGCGGAGAGCGTCGGAGACAAGAGTAAACCGACTAAATGAATTATTTTAAACAATCGCCGCGAACATTACCACGATATATATCAACTGCAAAACGACATTCGAAAATAATTTCTCGGGACTTTGAAATATTTCGACGAGATTGGAGTTTTTCGCGATTTTCTCGAAAACCAGCGCGACGACCGCGGTCGAACCATCAGAGTAATACGTTCGCAATGGAACGAGAAACGTGGATCAATGGTTGTTTGGTCGATCGGACGATTTTTTGGACCTTCCCGGAGGACGGTGCCGGAGGACTTTGAAATCCGTCGGGACTTTGAAATATTTCGACGAGATTGGAGTTTTTCGCGATTTTCTCGAAAACCAGCGCGACGACCGCGGTCGAACCATCAGAGTAATACGTTCGCAATGGGACGAGAAACGTGGATCAATGGTTGTTTGGTCGATCGGACGATTTTTTCGGTGTTCTCGGACCACGGTGCCGGAGGACTTTGAAATCCGTCGGGACTTTGAAATATTTCGACGAGATTGGAGTTTTTCGCGATTTTCTCGAAAACCAGCGCGACGACCGCGGTCGAACCATCAGAGTAATACGTTCGCAATGGGACGAGAAACGTGGATCAATGGTTGTTTGGTCGATCGGACGATTTTTTCGGTGTTCTCGGACCACGGTGCCGGAGGACTTTGAAATCCGTCGGGACTTTGAAATATTTCGACGAGATTGGAGTTTTTCGCGATTTTCTCGAAAACCAGCGCGACGACCGCGGTCGAACCATCAGAGTAATACGTTCGCAATGGAACGAGAAACGTGGATCAATGGTTGTTTGGTCGATCGGACGATTTTTTGGACCATCCCGGAGGACGGTGCCGGAGGACTTTGAAATATTTCGACGAGATTGGAGTTTTTCGCGATTTTCTCGAAAACCAGCGCGACGACCGCGGTCGAACCATCAGAGTAATACGTTCGCAATGGAACGAGAAACGTGGATCAATGGTTGTTTGGTCGATCGGACGATTTTTTGGACCTTCCCGGAGGACGGTGCCGGAGGACTTTGAAATCCGTCGGGACTTTGAAATATTTCGACGAGATTGGAGTTTTTCGCGATTTTCTCGAAAACCAGCGCGACGACCGCGGTCGAACCATCAGAGTAATACGTTCGCAATGGAACGAGAAACGTGGATCAATGGTTGTTTGGTCGATCGGACGATTTTTTGGACCTTCCCGGAGGACGGTGCCGGAGGACTTTGAAATCCGTCGGGACTTTGAAATATTTCGACGAGATTGGAGTTTTTCGCGATTTTCTCGAAAACCAGCGCGACGACCGCGGTCGAACCATCAGAGTAATACGTTCGCAATGGAACGAGAAACGTGGATCAATGGTTGTTTGGTCGATCGGACGATTTTTTGGACCTTCCCGGAGGACGGTGCCGGAGGACTTTGAAATCCGTCGGGACTTTGAAATATTTCGACGAGATTGGAGTTTTTCGCGATTTTCTCGAAAACCAGCGCGACGACCGCGGTCGAACCATCAGAGTAATACGTTCGCAATGGGACGAGAAACGTGGATCAATGGTTGTTTGGTCGATCGGACGATTTTTTGGACCATCCCGGAGGACGGTGCCGGAGGACTTTGAAATATTTCGACGAGATTGGAGTTTTTCGCGATTTTCTCGAAAACCAGCGCGACGACCGCGGTCGAACCATCAGAGTAATACGTTCGCAATGGAACGAGAAACGTGGATCAATGGTTGTTTGGTCGATCGGACGATTTTTTGGACCTTCCCGGAGGACGGTGCCGGAGGACTTTGAAATCCGTCGGGACTTTGAAATATTTCGACGAGATTGGAGTTTTTCGCGATTTTCTCGAAAACCAGCGCGACGACCGCGGTCGAACCATCAGAGTAATACGTTCGCAATGGGACGAGAAACGTGGATCAATGGTTGTCTGGTCGATCGGACGATTTTTTGGACCATCCCGGAGGACGGTGCCGGAGGACTTTGAAATATTTCGACGAGATTGGAGTTTTTCGCGATTTTCTCGAAAACCAGCGCGACGACCGCGGTCGAACCATCAGAGTAATACGTTCGCAATGGGACGAGAAACGTGGATCAATGGTTGTTTGGTCGATCGGACGATTTTTTGGACCTTCCCGGAGGACGGTGCCGGAGGACTTTGAAATCCGTCGGGACTTTGAAATATTTCGACGAGATTGGAGTTTTTCGCGATTTTCTCGAAAACCAGCGCGACGACCGCGGTCGAACCATCAGAGTA
>OX578061.1:19855200-19865200 GCA_951215215.1 Andrena trimmerana
GCTGCAGGGTCTGTTGGCGCGGGGCGGGAGTATTTGGGGATGGGTCTCCAGGCTGATTCTTTCTTTATAAGTATGGATCTCGATGTGTTCATTAATGCACTGCATGTGCTCTGTGTCACGAGTTGCAGGGGGGTCGGTGGCCAAGGGAGATTCTTTTCTAGAGTGATAAGCCTGAGTTGCTCTCGTTCGGCCTCGTGCAGCGGGCAGTGGAGAAGGACATGCAGAGCAGTCTCCTCGCCCTCGCCGCAGCTGCACGCATTGCTTTCCGCGAGGCCCAGGGATTTTAGTTTCGACGCGAAATCGCCGTGTCCTGATAGGAATTGAACTGTGTAATGATCGGGCTGTAACCAGGTCATCTCTAGACGTTGTCTGATATTTGGGAAAATACTATAAGTATGACGGCCGTCGGGGGAATCGTCCCAGCGACGTTGCCAGATCGCGTAGAGTATCTCGGGGATAGCTCTGTGAGGTGGTGTGATCGACGCGTGTTCGGGGAATCGGTATTCGCCGAGAGAGAAGTTAATTCCTTTCCTGACATTATATCTGATATATGCTAACGTGACATGGAGGTCGATAGGGAGAACGCCTGCTATTACTGGTATGGCTGCTGTGGAGGTTGTTTTATAGGCCTTCGTTACTTTCAGGAGAACCTGTCTTTGGGCCGATAATAAGACCTGTGCGCAGGTCTTATTAAGGTGTTCGTGCCACGCAGCAGCCGCGTATGTCGCGATGGGAACGAAGAGACCTTTATAGAGTATCCGGAGTGTGTTGTACCTGAGACCCCACTTTTGCCTTGCAACAATCGACAGTGAGTTAAACCTCTCGATGCACCTCGTTTTGACCATATGAACATGAGAGTTTACCCTCATGCCCATATCGAAGTGCACTCCGAGGTACTTCATCGTCCGAACCATGCGGATGCCGCGGGATCCTATTTTGATAGTGGGGGGCCTCTTGATGTCTAGTTTGCCTCTTATAAGAAAAAGCTCAGACTTTTCGACCGAGAGCTCGAGCTTCTCGTTCGTGCACCAGTTGTGTGTGATGGTCGCGGCGGATTGGCCGAGGGTTTGAAGGACCGCTCTGCTTTTCCCGGAGATAACGATCAGGAGATCGTCCGCGTACGCGAAAGCCTCAAAGCCGTTGGATTTCAGTGTGGCAAGCAGATCGTCAAATACTAGGTTCCAGAGGGCGGGCCCGAGTATGGAGCCTTGGGGGCAACCCCTCGTGACTCGTTTCTGTACCTCACGATGCCCGGCGACAAGCCTGACGCTCCGGTTACTAAGGTAGTCCGTCATAACGCTGAATATGTTGCTCGGGCAGCCCCTCTCTTTTAATCGAGAGAGGATGCTCGGCCACCAAACACTATCGAACGCGCCCTTGATATCGAAAAGCATCGCGAGGACATATTTCTCGGACGATGTTGCCGCGACCTCCTTCATCTTAATAATGGCGTCTTCGGTGGAAAGACCTCGCCTGAATCCGAACTGACGACTAGAGGAGAATTGTGGATCGAGGAGAACGGTTTGGAGACGGTTTAGAAGGAGTTTCTCGAAACATTTGCCTAGTACTGGGAGGAGACATATGGGTCGGTACGAGCTGGCGCAAGACTCGTTGCGGTCTGGGCCCTTGAGGAGGGTTCGGATTGAGCCGGTTTTCCAGATCCTCGGGAAGCTACCGGTATTCAGGCACGCGTTGAAAAGAGAAAGGAAGGTTTCGGGTACTACTGGGAACAAGGCTTTGACCACCTCGACCTCGATCCGGTCCAGCCCTGGGGCTTTCCCGTTTTTGAGGCCGGTGATCGCGGCCTGTGCTTCCGAGAGCGTGAATTCGGGATCGGTCTCGGACGCAGGGGGGGAGGCGCTGTACGCGCGCCTCTCCCTCTGCGCCTCCGTCGTGTCGTTATTGTCGTCCGGTACAAGTGAGTTAAGGAGGTTAAGGGCAGCCTCTTCCCAGGTGTTGATGCGGTTAGGTCCTGTGTTTGGTGTCGAGAGGGCTCTGTCTGGTGTGATTTTCCCGGTGTAGAGCCTGTAGACTGTGCCCCAGGGGTTGGCATTGCCCTCCTCTGTGACAAAGTTCTGCAAGCTCTCTCGCCTGGTTTTGTAAATGCTCGCGGTGTATTTCCTTCTGAGTTTACGGTACTTTACTTTATTGTCCAGTCTGCGGGTTGGGTCGGATTCTAATTGGAACGCGCGACGGGCTTTATTGGTTCGTTTTTTCATATCAGTTAGCTCCCCGGTCCACCAGGGGACAGATTTTTGATGGGGGCGTTTCTCCTTCAGAGAGGACTCACACGCAGCTAAGATATTACTTTGAATTGTTTCCGCGAAATTCTGGACGAACGAGGTGGTAATCGGCGCGAGGTGAATGGGGTTGCGGTTCATTTCGGTAGAAAACGATTCCTGGAGTCTCCCCCAGTTGGCTCTTGTCGTCTTAAAACGGGGATGGCGGATTATGTAAGGAGAGGTGTTGCAGGGGCTGAGAGTGAACGAGATGGCGTTATGGTCGCTGGAGGTCCAGCATTCATGAACGGTCCAGTTTTTGACTAGATTAATGGCCGGCCCGGATGCCATCGTGATGTCGATGTTTGATGTACCGAGGTGGGAAATGGACGTGGGTGGGTTGTCGGGCTCATTGAGAACGGCTAAATCCAGTAGGGATAAAGTCTCTTCGAGCATTTCTCCGCGCGCGTCGTTGTATCTGCAGTGCCAAAGGGTCGATTTCGCGTTGGAGTCTGCTGCGATTATTAATTTTTGTCTGGGCAATTCGGTTACAATTTTCCGGATTTTATCTAAATATGGTTCGATCTGATGGGAACATTGAAAATAGATGCTGGCAAGGTATACTGAACCGAAGGGGCCTGTGATTTCCACGCACGTGCAATGGGCGTCACTGAGGTGCGCGATTTTGAGAACGGTAAGGTTTCGGTTATTAATCGCGATGCCTGCCATTAAGTCGTCTCCTGAGTTACCCCCCGAAACTATCATTGTACCGCTGCTGAAGCCTACGAAGCGCCCCTTGATGTTATAGGGCTCTTGCATTAGGAGGATGTCGATGTTTTTTCCTCTAGTAGTTTCTGCGTTTCTAGGGTGACGGTTCTTGATCTACGCATGTTCAACTGTACGATTGTGAGGCGGCTATTGGCAATTGGGGTCTCAGTAGGCATAATCGGTTCTAGAGAGGACCTGGTTTACAGCAGCTGTGTAGGCAGGGCATTGTTTGTCAGTGACGGTATGGGTGGATTGCTTCCCGGATTTTTTGCAGTTAGTACACGTGGGGGGTTTATTTTTGTTAGGGCAGTTCTTGAAACAGTGGCCTTGCGCTGCGCAATGGCCACAGGATTCTTTCTCGGCCCTGCAAAATTTGGTGGTGTGTCCAAAGCTGTGGCATTTGTAGCAGCGAGTTGCTGCTACATAGTCCTGGAGCTTGCAGCACTGCCAGCCAATATAAAGGCGTCCCTTATTTATCAAAATGTCTCTTACCTTTTTAGACACTTCTAAGACCCAGTTGCAGCAGTCCTTAGTCCTGTCCCCGGTTTTGAAGGCCAGCCTGGAATCATGCATCAGCAGGGTTTTCTCTACCCCTTCCGCGTTCTGCTCGAAGATGGACTCGAGCGTTGCGGCGTCGTTGTCGGACCTCGGGACGTCGTACACAATGATCCGAGGGCTCCTCTTGGCCGGTGCCCCGACGACAAAACCAGCTGCCTTCAGCTTCTCATTAGAGACCAGCGCAGAAATGTCACTTTTCTTGGCCGTCTCCACAAGGATGCCGTTGCCCTGGATTCTGCGGACGTTCCTGACCTGCAGCTTTTCCGCTTTCGCGGAGATCATTTCCAGGACGGCCAGCTTCGTTTTGTCGCTGCTCTCATACGCCATAGTGTCACTCGGAACTATTGTGACGACGTTCGGAGGATCCTGCTTCAGGTTGGAGGCCGACGCCACTCGGGACTTAACTCCGACGCGTTCCGCGAATGTCATTTGGCGATGGGGAGGGGGCTGGCTCGAGCATTTCTCAACCGCGCTGGACACGACGCGTCGCTGATCGATGTTTTCAGCCGTGAGGGCCTCGATGCGACCCTCGAGGCGGCTGCTGAAGAGGAGGGACTCGTTTAGGAGAGCCTGGAACTTTCCAATGCTCGCCATGACGAAGCCCACGGTCTCATGGTCGGCCGCGTTTTCCGGGGAAGTTAAAAAAGCGAGTACCTTCCTGTAGGTTTTCTCAGATCTGGACTTAAGGTCCTGAATAGAGGTAGGGGATCCGATGTCCTCGTCGCGAAGGGGTGCGGTGGTGGGAGCGTCAGATTTAGGGCCAGAATCAGCCACTTTCTGCTTCGCGGGTCTGCGCGGCTCCTTGAACTTCGCGATAGAGGAGCAGTCTGACTCGAGGTCGGATTGAATTTTCCGCTTCCTTTGCGATTTCTTCTGGCGGGTGGGGGCAGACTCGAATTCCGAGGAGTCACCGTCCATGATGGTGGCCATGGCGGGAACTACCTCGCCGCGCGGGAAAGGGGAGCAGCGACCAAGGTGGCGTCCAAGATGGCCGCCAAGATGGCCGCCCTAACCTATACCCGTCAAAAAGCACGTAAACTGCTGTAACTCTACTAGAAAGTGACTGATTCTAACTCTGAAGCTGCCTAACTGTTCACAACGCGGGTCTGCACACGGGCAATTGGGGGTTTGGGAATGCAGTGACACACGCGGAAGATATACACGAACTCGTATATGACGCGAGCCGAGTGACGCCTCCAACCGACGCTATCACGATTTCCGACAATTTCTGGAGTTCCCGCACAGGTATCGCACTTCCTGATATCTCGAAATGTTCGAAATCACTTACGCGTCGCGGGGAAACACTCGAAACAAAAAATAACTTGGTTTATACCGACTAAAAGAACCGAAAACTGCGGAGCGTCACGAGGCGCGTCCGTTCCCGATCCAAGATGGCCGACCAGTCCAGTAGATAGGGACAGAGGGAATCTCGTTAATCCATTCATGCGCGTCACTAATTAGATGACGAGGCATTTGGCTACCTTAAGAGAGTCATAGTTACGAGCGCCACCGGGGGGTCTGGGGGGCTGGTAAGGCCCCCCAGCCGTCGGAGACTCATCTCGGATACTAGTTCGTCCCGACACCTCGTTTACCCGCGCTTTTTTGAATTTCTTCACGTTGACATTCAGAGCACTGGGCAGAAATCACATTGCGTCAACACCCTCGGGGGCCATCGCAATGCTTTGTTTTAATTAGACAGTCGGATTCCCCTAGTCCGTGCCAGTTCTGAGCTGAGCGTTGAATGGCGGCCGAAGAGGACGACCACGACGGTGAAACCGACACGGAAGCCTCGCAGCAAGGAAGATCCGCGGGAGGCGATGGCACGGGACCGAGCTCGGATCCCGGATGCGAGACCGAAATCCCGACCGTTCACCTCACCCAGGCCCGGCTCGTCAACCAAACCCGTTTCCCAACCAAGCCCGACACGCCCCGCTCCTCAGAGCCAATCCTTATTCCGAAGTTACGGATCCAATTTGCCGACTTCCCTTACCTACATTAATCTATCGACTAGAGGCTCTTTACCTTGGAGACCTGCTGCGGATATGGGTACGAACCGGCGCGACACCTCCACGTGGCCCTCTCCTGGATTTTCAAGGTCCGAGGGGAAGATCCGGACACCGCCGCAACTGCGGTGCTCTTCGCGTTCCAAACCCTATCTCCCTGCTAGAGGTTTCCAGGGAACTCGAACGCTTATACAGAAAAGAAAACTCTTCCCGGATCTCCCGACGGCGTCTCCAGGTCATTTTGGGTTACCCCGACGAACACTCTTACGAGGGCCCGAATGGTTTGCGGTTCCGCTACCGGGTTCCGGAATAGGAACCGGATTCCCTTTCGCCCAACGGGTGTGTGTCTCTCAAAAAAAACTCTGTTTTAGGACACCACATCTGCATAGGATTTCTCTTAGGGCTTAGGATCGACTGACTCGTGTGCAACGGCTGTTCACACGAAACCCTTCTCCACGTCAGTCCTCCAGGGCCTCGCTGGAGTATTTGCTACTACCACCAAGATCTGCACCGACGGTGGCTCCAGGCAGGCTCACGCCCAGACCCTTCTGCGCACACCGCCGCGACCCTCCTACTCGTCAGGGCTTCATGGAGGACGGTCACCCGCGAGCGGGTGGCACGTCCCTCCCCACTTGCCGCTGACGGCGGAGTATAGGCGCGACGCTTCAGCGCCATCCATTTTCAGGGCTAGTTGCTTCGGCAGGTGAGTTGTTACACACTCCTTAGCGGATTCCGACTTCCATGGCCACCGTCCTGCTGTCTTAAGCAACCAACGCCTTTCATGGTATCCCATAAGCGTCGACTTAGGCGCCTTAACTCTGCGTTTGGTTCATCCCACAGCGCCAGTTCTGCTTACCAAAATTGGCCCACTTGGCACTCTGATTCAATATAATCTCGTGGCTTCATGATCCAAGCAAGCCAGAGATCTCACCCATTTAAAGTTTGAGAATAGGTTGAGGTCGTTTCGGCCCCAAGGCCTCTAATCATTCGCTTTACCAGATGAAACTCGCACACGTTCGCGTAGGAACGAGCGAGTGCCAGCTATCCTGAGGGAAACTTCGGAGGGAACCAGCTACTAGATGGTTCGATTAATCTTTCGCCCCTATACCCAGTTCCGACGATCGATTTGCACGTCAGAATCGCTACGGACCTCCATCAGGGTTTCCCCTGACTTCGTCCTGACCAGGCATAGTTCACCATCTTTCGGGTCCCAACGTGTACGCTCTAGGTGCGCTCTTCTCGCAATGAGAACGAGACGCCCCGGGAGTGCGAGGCCGCATCGTAACGCGGCCGATCCTCCCTCGGTCGACGCATAGGTCGACCTTCACTTTCATTCCGCCTTTAGGTTTCTTTCTCCCAATGACTCGCGCACATGTTAGACTCCTTGGTCCGTGTTTCAAGACGGGTCCTGAGAGTACCCAAAGCAGTAGCGTCGCCGACCGGTAATTCGAAGCTTGGCGGCCCAGTCCAAGGACACCGCCTGCTAACAGCTGGCCAGGCCCGGGGACGGCACTAGGTCCGTGCCTCCGGGTAAGAACTGACCGGGCTTGCGGCGGGCCTGACGCACACACATTCGAAAATGGATTGGTTGCGGCCCGATACCGTCTCAGAGTACCGTCGCGCAGCCGGCCGGGCGGCCGAGGGTCTGTCGCGTGCTCTGGGAGCAACGAAACAGGCAACCGCTCGGGCCGTAGACCGACACGCAACGGGTCGCGACGTTCTACTAGGGGAGAAGTGCACGACTACGTGGCCGGAACATTCGCCGCCGGTGGTGTACCCTCGCTAATGGAACCACGAAGGTCCACCCGGAGTATCGCGCACCGACGGGAGCCAGCCTCGTCGACGATGAATCTCCCCATTCGATCTTTTGGGTTTCTCAGGTTTACCCCTGAACGGTTTCACGTACTCTTGAACTCTCTCTTCAAAGTTCTTTTCAACTTTCCCTCACGGTACTTGTTCGCTATCGGTCTCGTGGTTGTATTTAGCCTTAGATGGAGTTTACCACCCACTTAGGGTTGCACTCTCAAGCAACCCGACTCTATGGAGAGATCCTCCCGAAACGCGTACCGGTCGCTACGGGCCTGGCACCCTCTCCGGGTAAGTGGCCCCATTCAAGATGGACTTGGACGCGGTGCGACGTCACGGGATAAACGGATCCTCCTGAACACTACAATTCCCTGCGGCGGAACCGCGGGATTCAGTGCTGGGCTAATTCCTGTTCGCTCGCCGCTACTAAGGAAATCCTTGTTAGTTTATTTTCCTCCGCTTAGTAATATGCTTAAATTCAGCGGGTAATCTCGCCTACTCTGAGGTCGTCAATCGTTGTTTTATATATAAAACAAATTATGTTCCACAAGAGAAAAAAGGCAGAGACCGCGAAGTAGAGAGAAGATATTTTTGGAGAAGCGCGCGCGTGCCTCCGATATTATAAATCGTGCTCCCTCTTTTTGGATATTGTACATGTCGAACGGGTCTCCCGGCGGGAGTACGGGGTGGTGTGCGCGTAGTGCGTTGACACAGACGACGGGGCCGGGCCGTACGAGAAGCTGGGCTGAAGAATAAAAGGAGAAGAACGATATACACAAAACTTCTCCAGATTCTTTCTCTTCCCTTGCTCGCTCGCAGTTTCCCATGCGCACCGCGCATATTCGGCATCACGCCACGCACATACATCTTCTTTTTCCCCGTACACATCCCGGCTCGTAGCCGGACCCGACGACGGATCGATGTGTGATCGATATTATTCTCTTGTATCCAGAGGTGCCATCGCACGATTTTTTCAGAGAAAAGGTATATTTGAACTCTCCTCTTCTCCTCTAATCTAGAGAGAATTAGAAGGAGCCCCCCCTCTTCCGATTCATTTTCGCCACGCCAAAGTGTCTTTTCGTCGCGCATCCTCGATCCGATCCGGGAGGAGACTCGCGCGGAACGACCACCGGTTTTTACTTTAACGTCCGTCCGCTATTATTAGCTTTGAGATTCCGCTATCCCTTTCATCACGCCTCGAGCAGTGACTCGCAGCAGAGGGAACATTGTGGAAAAATAAGCTTTTCCGTGGACTGGACGACCGGTGAGATCCGCGGTCTCGGATACGATCGACCAACAACGCGACAAAGACACATGGGGCGATCGGGGAGACTAATCTTCTTCCATTCTACGAAGGAGAGTCTTGCACACCTTTCGCGGCATCGGCGCCTTTCGGTTCGTCAAAGTTCAAATTCGCGCAGCCACGCCAACCAGGATTCTGGGGTACAGAAACGTTTTAAACGACGCGTGGAGCAATCACGCTTCTCATCGGATGTTTGGCACGAACACTCTTGTGTGTCGACGGAACGTGGCCATAGGGAGGGAACGAATAGGGGCTAGGCGAGGACACGCGCAACGACGGGGAAATACATCGACCCGATCCTGTTGCAGAGTGGTTTCTTTTTATTCATCATCCCGCACAGCGCCACCATTCATGTACACCATCATATCCCTGGATCTTCACGGCGTCCCGAAGAACGAGTGTCGGTGCCCTCGATGTATCGATCGAGACTGTTCTCTCTCACTTGTCAACGACGACCCTCTTTTTAAAATCCCTAGGGGCCGCGTGAGCGACGATATAGATCAGCGCACATATGCCCGCGCACATCCGCGCTCTTTCTCTATCTCTCTATCTCTCTATCTCTCTCGGCTCTCTCTTTCTCGGGACAAATTTTTCATTTCAGGCGACGTCGGTAGCACGGTAAAAGATCTCGCGCGGGACGTGAAGGCGAATTCTACAACACCAGTGCGAGCGGAGAGGCCGCTGTGTGTGATCCAGGGAGCGGTGCAGCACACGGGCGGTCGTTGTAAAACAACGACGCACAACGCCGTGAAAGCACGCACGCGAGTCCCCGCGCGATCATTCATCACATTCGCTTCTCTCTTTCTGGTTCTCGCACGGGAGAGAGTACACGCTTCACGATTCTCACGCGAGCCGTTGCAAACGCCGACGAACGGCCCAACTTTCGCTCGTACGTCGCGTATCTCGCGTGTATCATCGACCCGACTCCGAAACGCGTTACATCGTCGGAAACGGCGAGACGGCGAGGATGTGATACGCAGAACCGACGCAAGCAGTCTTTTGTACGTGATAACGACCCTCAGCCAGGCGTGGTCCAGGAATTGTATCCGTGGACCGCAATGTGCGTTCGAAATGTCGATGTTCATGTGTCCTGCAGTTCACACGTTGACGCGCAATTAGCTGCGTTCTTCATCGACCCACGAGCCAAGTGATCCACCGTTCAGGGTAATCGTGTTATTAAATATGTTCGTTATTATCTTTGGTTCTCGGTTCGGATGAAGCCGAGGCCCGTGCGCCTCCAACCAGCGCGCGAAGGAGGTCCGGGCGTCGCCAGCGTTGACGACACTGTGTGTGATTTTTGTCCAGGACGGGAACACCGTCGAAGCGTACCGCGGAAACACCGC
>OX578061.1:19870200-19872700 GCA_951215215.1 Andrena trimmerana
AATGGTTGTTTGGTCGATCGGACGATTTTTTCGGTGTTCTCGGACCACGGTGCCGGAGGACTTTGAAATCCGTCGGGACTTTGAAATATTTCGACGAGATTGGAGTTTTTCGCGATTTTCTCGAAAACCAGCGCGACGACCGCGGTCGAACCATCAGAGTAATACGTTCGCAATGGGACGAGAAACGTGGATCAATGGTTGTCTGGTCGATCGGACGATTTTTTGGACCATCCCGGAGGACGGTGCCGGAGGACTTTGAAATATTTCGACGAGATTGGAGTTTTTCGCGATTTTCTCGAAAACCAGCGCGACGACCGCGGTCGAACCATCAGAGTAATACGTTCGCAATGGAACGAGAAACGTGGATCAATGGTTGTTTGGTCGATCGGACGATTTTTTGGACCTTCCCGGAGGACGGTGCCGGAGGACTTTGAAATCCGTCGGGACTTTGAAATATTTCGACGAGATTGGAGTTTTTCGCGATTTTCTCGAA
Organism: Andrena trimmerana; assembly: GCA_951215215.1. Taxonomy (NCBI): domain Eukaryota; kingdom Metazoa; phylum Arthropoda; class Insecta; order Hymenoptera; family Andrenidae; genus Andrena; species Andrena trimmerana. The sequence continues at coordinate 19,870,694 of OX578061.1, forward strand.
AACCAGCGCGACGACCGCGGTCGAACCATCAGAGTAATACGTTCGCAATGGGACGAGAAACGTGGATCAATGGTTGTTTGGTCGATCGGACGATTTTTTCGGTGTTCTCGGACCACGGTGCCGGAGGACTTTGAAATCCGTCGGGACTTTGAAATATTTCGACGAGATTGGAGTTTTTCGCGATTTTCTCGAAAACCAGCGCGACGACCGCGGTCGAACCATCAGAGTAATACGTTCGCAATGGGACGAGAAACGTGGATCAATGGTTGTTTGGTCGATCGGACGATTTTTTCGGTGTTCTCGGACCACGGTGCCGGAGGACTTTGAAATCCGTCGGGACTTTGAAATATTTCGACGAGATTGGAGTTTTTCGCGATTTTCTCGAAAACCAGCGCGACGACCGCGGTCGAACCATCAGAGTAATACGTTCGCAATGGGACGAGAAACGTGGATCAATGGTTGTTTGGTCGATCGGACGATTTTTTGGACCTTCCCGGAGGACGGTGCCGGAGGACTTTGAAATCCGTCGGGACTTTGAAATATTTCGACGAGATTGGAGTTTTTCGCGATTTTCTCGAAAACCAGCGCGACGACCGCGGTCGAACCATCAGAGTAATACGTTCGCAATGGGACGAGAAACGTGGATCAATGGTTGTTTGGTCGATCGGACGATTTTTTCGGTGTTCTCGGACCACGGTGCCGGAGGACTTTGAAATCCGTCGGGACTTTGAAATATTTCGACGAGATTGGAGTTTTTCGCGATTTTCTCGAAAACCAGCGCGACGACCGCGGTCGAACCATCAGAGTAATACGTTCGCAATGGGACGAGAAACGTGGATCAATGGTTGTCTGGTCGATCGGACGATTTTTTGGACCATCCCGGAGGACGGTGCCGGAGGACTTTGAAATATTTCGACGAGATTGGAGTTTTTCGCGATTTTCTCGAAAACCAGCGCGACGACCGCGGTCGAACCATCAGAGTAATACGTTCGCAATGGGACGAGAAACGTGGATCAATGGTTGTCTGGTCGATCGGACGATTTTTTGGACCATCCCGGAGGACGGTGCCGGAGGACTTTGAAATATTTCGACGAGATTGGAGTTTTTCGCGATTTTCTCGAAAACCAGCGCGACGACCGCGGTCGAACCATCAGAGTAATACGTTCGCAATGGAACGAGAAACGTGGATCAATGGTTGTTTGGTCGATCGGACGATTTTTTGGACCTTCCCGGAGGACGGTGCCGGAGGACTTTGAAATCCGTCGGGACTTTGAAATATTTCGACGAGATTGGAGTTTTTCGCGATTTTCTCGAAAACCAGCGCGACGACCGCGGTCGAACCATCAGAGTAATACGTTCGCAATGGGACGAGAAACGTGGATCAATGGTTGTTTGGTCGATCGGACGATTTTTTCGGTGTTCTCGGACCACGGTGCCGGAGGACTTTGAAATCCGTCGGGACTTTGAAATATTTCGACGAGATTGGAGTTTTTCGCGATTTTCTCGAAAACCAGCGCGACGACCGCGGTCGAACCATCAGAGTAATACGTTCGCAATGGGACGAGAAACGTGGATCAATGGTTGTCTGGTCGATCGGACGATTTTTTGGACCATCCCGGAGGACGGTGCCGGAGGACTTTGAAATATTTCGACGAGATTGGAGTTTTTCGCGATTTTCTCGAAAACCAGCGCGACGACCGCGGTCGAACCATCAGAGTAATACGTTCGCAATGGGACGAGAAACGTGGATCAATGGTTGTCTGGTCGATCGGACGATTTTTTGGACCATCCCGGAGGACGGTGCCGGAGGACTTTGAAATATTTCGACGAGATTGGAGTTTTTCGCGATTTTCTCGAAAACCAGCGCGACGACCGCGGTCGAACCATCAGAGTAATACGTTCGCAATGGGACGAGAAACGTGGATCAATGGTTGTTTGGTCGATCGGACGATTTTTTGGACCTTCCGGAGGACGGTGCCGGAGAACTCAACTTGAAGTTGAATCAGA
>OX578061.1:19877700-19887700 GCA_951215215.1 Andrena trimmerana
CTTCTCGAGAAGTTTCCCTACGACGGAGAGGAGACATATCGGGCGATAGGATTTCGGGTCCTTCACGTCCTTGTCGTCGCCTTTTAGGAGGATTCGGAGCGAACCCTCCTTCCAGGTCGACGGAAAGACACCCCATTGAAGGCACCCGTTGAAGAGCCGCACAAGCTGACCGGGGATTATCTTACTTGCTGCCTTTAAGGCACAGACCTCGATGAGATCCGTACCCGGCGCCTTGTTATTTTTGAAGGTCCTAACTGCATCTACAACGTCTTCCTCCGTGAAAGGAGCGGCGTCTGTAGTGCCTGGCGCAAGCCGTGCGCCTTCCCTTATAACACGCTGCGCCGGCGTGTCATCTTCCTCCCGGTCATCGGGGACGTGAACGTCCAAAAGTGAGCTGGCAGTTTCACTCGCGCTCAATGTATAACCGTTACCACGCCGGAGAGTGCTGATCACTCTCGCCACTTGGAGTTTATTCGCCTGGAGCTTATACACGAAACCCCAGGGCTCCGAGTTCCCGTTCGACGTAACATGTCGTCGCCAGCTTCTGAGCTTCGTCCTTTTCACCACCCTACGGTAGTTTCGCAAAGAACAGCGATACCGCAGTTTGAGTTGGTGGCGAGCCGGCGCGTCTTGCTCCCTTTGGAATTCACGCCGTTGCCTGTGTACGGTCTTCTTAAGCCTAGTTAGTTCGCGTGTCCACCATGGGTTGGACTTCCTAAAGACTCTCTTTCTTGGCATAGCCGCGGTGCAGGCGTCAGTAATGACCCCTGTGAGCGCACTTGCCATTTCCTGTACGTCTTCAGCAGACTCCAGCCGGAGGCCCTCGAGCCGCGATCCAGAAAGATCGGCCAGGCTTTCAGCGTACCGCTCCCAATCAGCCCGACGCACGTCGAACCGAGTGCCAGCGGGACCCTGCTCCACCGCTCGGGCCTTCGGAACCCCCAAGCTGATGTCCACGGCTCTATGATCACTGGTAGTCCAGTCGCACCTGACCTTCCAGCCTTTGACGAATCTCAGCATGGAAGCGGACGCAAGAGTAACATCAATATACGATGCCCCTTCCGACGCCCAGTAGGTCGGCGGCTGGGCCACCTCGTTAATTACTTCCATGCCAAACGACCGTATGAGGTCTTCAAATTTTGCTCCTCTATCGTCTGTACTCTGCGGGCCCCAGAGGGACGACCGGGCGTTGGCATCTACCGACACTAAAAGCCTCTTCCCCCTCAGTGATTGAAACACCATCTCGAGATGCCTGAGGTGCCCCTCTATCTCGTCGCTAAACTGGAAGTACAGTGAAGCCACGTAGAACGAGAAGCCGGGAGCCAGCACTTCCGCACAGGCACAGTGGGTCGTGCTTAGCTGCGAGACGAACACCAAATCAAGCAGGTCATTACATAGGGCAACCGCAGCCCACGGCCTTTGTGAGCTCACGGCTGCTACCTTTGCTCGTATCCCTAGTCCAGCAACTAAATAGCTCGAGCCTTCGCGCCTGACGTGTGGTTCCTGCACTAACAGGACGTCGAGGCGTTTCTTGGCTGCGAGCTCCCTAATTTCTCCTGATACTTTGCCAGAGCGTTGCATATTCAACTGCAACACTCTGACTCCCATGGTCGCATTCGCGTACGCGGGCGGAATCGCGCGCCTTGAGAGCCTTTCGATGCTCGTTTCGCTCGAGTGGGGTCCTACCTCACAGGGATCTAACTCTATTTCGGGCGCAACGGGCGTGAGCAATGACGCTTTTCTACACGCCATCCTGTTCGCGGGCGCGGACGCGTTCGCAATCGCGGTCTTAGAGCTATTCGCGGAACTGGTGCCTACCTTTGCAGCTGCTGCACTATCTTCAATTTGCTCAGCCGGGCTTTCTCGCCCGCACCTGAGCCGTTTTACGCGCCTTATTGACACGGTTTGGACGGTTTGAGAACCGAGCTCCTGGTGGGACTGCACCGCCGTCGGCGCGGTCGTAGAGGACGCACGCCCGGGCGCAGCTCGACAGGCGGAGTCCCCGGACTGGGCCGCCCGCGTTATCGAGCGCGTTGCCGGGCGGCTCCGCAACTCGACAGCGGGTACGTCCATTGATGTCCTCTCCGCGCCTCTCATACGAGAGAGGTTGCTGGAGATCCGGCTACTCCGCCTACACTCCACGATGACACGCTCGAGTCCAGCTCCCACCCGGAGATCCGAATGGGGAGCGAGTTTACCTCCGGACAATTTTGAACCCGGGCGTGCCATCATGATTTTTATGAGTTTAACCTGAAAGTGTAATATTTGATTAGTGAGGGGGTGACCCCGGTCCCGCCGCCTCCTATTCGGAAGCGCCGGTCCCGGAGGTCGCGTGTGGGCTCGTTTCCTTATCCCGCTTTGAGTCAAGCAGGGGAAGGAAGGAGGTGGAGAGCCCGAATACAAGGTTTAGGACAACGGTGGATGGGAGTTTGTGGGGTGGAATTTTCATGGCAGGAGACCGCCCCGACCAATTCCGTAAACTCTAAGACCCTTGATGGGCAAGTCGTAACTTCTAGCGCCGCGTGAAGGCATTGGTCGTGACTTGAGGCACAAGAGGCTGTGTGTTCGCATTGTACCCCCAAATCTCCGGTCCCTGGTACTCACGCGACTCAGCACCTTCCGCCATCGTGACGGAGAGACAGTTTCAATTTCGAGTTTCAATTCCAACTCCAGATTTCATGTCTCGTATTGCTTTACCGCGGGTGACCTACTCCCGCGGCGTGTTGCTTTGCCGGTTCGAGTCGATGCAACGGCATTTTTATACTCTATTTCTTTGTCACCTCCGGGTTGCCAACACCCAGAGGCGTGTTGCCTTGCCGTGGGACGTTCTGCAGATCCCACGGCGCGCCGCCCCGCCCCGCCGCGCCAAGCCATGCAACGGCCACATAGTACCCACGACAGCATTTCGCCTCGATGCCGGACTTCGTGGGGCCTCGTCCAGCTTACAAGACGACTCTCCCGAGTCCCAGCAGCGTATTGCCCGCTCTCACGGGTTACCATCTACAGCGGCGTGTTGCCTTGCCATGGGGCGTTTGATACCCACGGCAGCAGTCTGCCCCGCTGCCGGACTCTGTGGGGTCTCGTCCAGCCTACAGGACGAATCCCCGGAGTATCGACAGCATGTTGCCCGCCGCCACAGTAACTAGCCCCCAGTGACCAACGGCCAGCGGCGTGTTGCTTTGCCGCGGGACGTTGACACTCACGGCAGCACTTTTGCCTCGCCGCCGGACTACATGGGGTCTCGTCCAAATTACATGGCGAATCCCCAGAGTCCCAGCGACGTATTGCTTGCTTCCACGAGTTAACAAGTCCCAGCGTCATATTGCTTTTTTCGTGGGGCGTTTGGTACCCACGGCAGGCATTTTTGCCTCGCTGCCGGACTCCGTGGGACTCGTCCGACCTGCAAGACGAATCCCCGGAGTCCCGGCAGCGTATTGCTCGCCTCCACGGGTTACCATGCCCCAGCGGCGTATTGCTTTGCCGTGGGACCTTTGATACCCATGGCAGCATTTTTACGCCTCTGCCGGACTCCGTGGGGCCTCGTCCAACCTGCAAGACGAATCCCCGGAGTCCCAGCAGCGTATTGCTTGCCTCCACGGGTTACAAGGCCCCAGCGGCGTGTTGCGTTGCCGTGGGACGTTTGATGGCCACGAAAGCATTTTTTTACAATCTCTGCCGGACTCTGTGGGGCCTCGTCCAACCTACAGGACGAATCCCCGGAGTCCCAGCAGCGTATTGCTTGCCTCCACGGATTACAAAGTCCCAGCGGCGTGTTGCTTTGCCGTGGGACATTTGATGGCCACGGCGGCATTTTTTACAATCTCTGCCGGACTCTGTGGGGCCTCGTCCAACCTACAGGACGAATCCCCGGAGTCCCAGCAGCGTATTGCTTGCCTCCACGGATTACAAAGTCCCAGCGGCGTATTGCTTTACCGTGGGACGATCTACGATCCCACAGCACATTGTTTTACCCGGCCTTGCCTCTGGCTGCCTAGTACTCTCGGCAGCATTTTTTGCTCCGCCGCCGGACTCCGTGGTGCCTCGTCCAGCCTGGCCTACGAGGCGCATCCCCAGAGTCCTAGCGGCGTATTGCTTGCCGCCGCAGATTACCAAGCCCCAGCGCCGCACTGATCGCCCTTCTGGATTACCAAGTTCCAGCGGCGTATTGCTTTGCCGTGGGATGGACCTGTACATCCCAACGGTCCCTTGCCGCTTTTCCCCCGGGCACTATCTCCCACGGGGTACCACTATGCCTGGGCCCATTGAGGGTTCCACCGGCGTATTACTTTTGTGCAGTACCGGGGCCATAGGCCCGGTTCTACTATTAAGCACAATTGTACCCAGTCACGCGGTCCTCGTGACTGAGGTACAGCAATACAGTGGTATCGCAGCATAATGCAATTTTCGTTTAAAGCAAAGAAAACCACGGGATGCCATGTGGCAACCCGCGGTACTCCAACTCCAAACTTTCTCTATCGTATCCAGACACGCCCGGTATACGGCAGTGCGGCAGGCAGGCGTCCAGCACAATTGTACCCAGTCACGCGGTCTTCGTGACTGAGGTACAGCAATACGGTGGTATCGCAGCATAATGCAATTTTGCAATTTTCGCTTAAAGCAAAGAAAAACCACGGGATGCCATGTGGCACCCCGCGGTACTCCAACTCCAAACTTTCTCTATCGTATCCAGACGCGTCCGGTATACGGCAGTGCGGCAGGCAGGCGTCTCAGCGTAAATACAATTGATTGCAATTGATTGCAATTGATTGCAATAGTGAAGCAGGGTGGATTTAGACAGGGTGCCATAGCGCTCTGTAGCATTAAAAGCAATACTAGCAATAGCAACACAAGGCAACACCACAGCGCTGCAGTGCAGCCTCCATCATAGCATGGCGCAGCGCAGCAACGCAGCGCGGTTCGACTTTCAGTCGATACCGCAACGCTTGCAACACTTGCAATACTTTCTAGCTAGCTTGGTGCTGAGTCTCATGACTTCAGGACCGAAGGAAACCACCGCCTAAAGCACCAAGGTGGCTCATACCTAGGCCCAGGACCAAGCCCGTTCCCTTGGCAGTGGTTTCGCTAGAAAGTAGATAGGGACAGAGAGTGTCGGTTTCATAAGGTCCAACTGACGCGCTGCGCCTCAGAGTCTCCTCTATAGCAGCATTTAAACCTTGCAAGATGGAGTGAGCTTTAATATCCTCCCAGCTAACCACCGTGCAGGCCACAGGGCGGCCGGAAAGCAGTTAAGGAATTGTGAAGACCACACTTGACTCATTGCTAAACACCGTAAGGAATTTTTATCTCCAACGAAACCGCTCGGTACCGTAATATGATACATACGATCCCATTGGCAGTGGTTTCGCTGGAAGTAGATAGGGACAGAGGGAATCTCGTTAATCCATTCATGCGCGTCACTAATTAGATGACGAGGCATTTGGCTATTCCTATATCGTTTGTTAAACAAAACAAAACAAAACAATACACTTCCGAGGTATCCCCTCGTAGAGTAGAATAAGATATAATAAAGTAAATTATAAAGGAATGTTATAAGTTAAGTCTTAATTACAGTTATATAGATAGTCGCATGCAGCTATAAAACTTTGCTACGTCAAAAGACTTGTCGCAAAATACTACTAACATATTGTCAATTCTGTCAACTTAATCAGCTGTAGTCGACTTTATGCATGCACTTATATAATAAAACAAGGAAAAAAATGATAATTCCAAGATCAAGCGTTTATAAATGGCTGGGTAATAATATAAAACAAATGCAGACATTATGACTACATGTCAAACGATTAAAATTAAAATTAAAGATTATCGGAACTAAAATACCTTAACGATGGATAGATAGATGTATAGATGTTTAAGGAGGGATGAAAGCGGAGTGCTTATTATTATACGACTTCATATTAGGTTATTTCTCCATTGTAGTCTATGAATATATTCATTATTTCTATCGATGTACGCAGAGCTATTAACGAAATTGTTTTAACATCATTTTCTTTAATTCCCAATAGTGTTAGGTTTTGCCTAGTGCTAGGTGGTATTGCGCCTCTACTACCCACAACTATTGGGACGACTTTGCACTCTCGACATTGGGATCTTCTTTTGAGCTCATCAACACAAGCCGCGTATTTGGTTGCTTTTTCTTCATGTGCTAGCTGAAGGTATTCGCGATTCTCATAGCGGACAGTTACGTCGACTATGAACGTCCTTGCCTCATTTTTTATTATGAGGTCTGGCCTGTACGAAGTACCTTTAATCGTGATATGTGGTTCGATTGACACCTCATTATCACTCGCAAGCTTGTTGGCAAGAAGCATCTTAATTTCGTCGTGTCTTTTAATTCTTAGAGACTTAGTATGTATACATAATCCTAGAATGTGTCCAAGCGTTTCTGGCTGACATTTGCATCGTCTACATCTTACGTCCGTCTGTTTGTTAGCTCTCGCTAATGCTACCTTAGTTCCATACGTGTTAGTCCTTAGTCTAATGGCATCGATAAAACGAGACGGTTTTAATAAATTGTATTGCCTTAGCCAACAGTTGCCTGTGCGGTCTGCAGCGAAGTCCCGTACGCCTTGACCTTGGCTACCTAAGTCCATCCACTGCTTTAAATGGTCTCTCTTAAGCCTCATTTTGGCGCGTTCAACGTCTTCCAAAGTGGCCGGCCAGTTGATTCTAAGCGAATTGGCTGTCTGTTTGAGTTTAGCCTCCGCACTCTCGTTTAGCATATCTTTAACTGCTGGGTCATTCGAGTTTCTCATCTTAATTGCACTTTTTAACACCGCTAGTTTTATTATATGCTCATATCGGGGCAATCCGAGGCCACCCATAGTTTTAGGCGCGTAAAAGAACCCTGTAGCTGTTGATGGAACTAAATGAAGTATTTCCTTTACTTGTTGTCTCAGCTCATTGTCTAAGAGTTTTAGCACGCAATCAGCGGGCGGACAAATAAGCATTCCATAAATAAATCTTGGTAGCACATAGTTTATTAATAAGTCAATTTTTTGCTGCGGTTTTAGTGCAAGTTGCCTTAACCGCTTAATTATTGCTATTACATCCGGAACTATTATACCTTGATGTAAGCCTTTCCATGGTCCCATCTTCGATCCTAGGTATTTAAACGCATCTGAGGGATCGACATTAGGTATCAATTCGTTGTCATAGGCCACAAGCTTCGCATTCTTAAGGATCCAGGTGTCTCGTTTAGCCACTATCTGAAACGCTTGACACTTACTTATTGATAATTTCATCCCTAAACCATTTAAAAAATTCATAACTATATCTAATTGCTTCTGGGCTTCTTTCTGGTCCTTTGCCAGGAGCCCAATATCATCGGCAAAGGCTAGGATGGTAATCCGCTGCTCGTTGCTAATATTTATGCCATCCGTTTCCTCCTCTATTAATTCTAAGAGGCGTTCCATGCATAAATTAAATAGTAAAGGGGACAGCGGATCACCCTGCTTTACGCCTCTTAACAGTCTTATAGTAACTGTCTCTTTATTAGCAGCCTTCACCGTAGTGGTGCATTCGGTGTACATCTTAAGAATTAATTGTATTATGCACTCGGGTATTCCCTTTCTCCTGAGGCTAGGACCTATGGCTGAATGCGGGAGGGTATCGAACGCCTTAGTGACGTCCAATATGGTGAAAACCCCTCCGCCGTGTCTTTTACTGGCTTTAATGGCTTCATTTAAAAGCATGGTGTTATATTTACATCCATTTTCAGACGTAAAACCTTTTTGCCTAAGGTTCTGTACTATAACACTACGTAATCGGCCGTCCAAAATAGAGGAAAATATGCGACTCAAAGCAGAGCCGATCGTAATGGGTCGCCAATTTTCGACTTTATCTAGGTCTTGGCCTACCTTCGGGATTAAGGTAGTGCGATTATTGCGCCAGGCTGATGGGAAATAATTAACCACACATAGAATATTGTACAACATAGCAAGGACTATTGGCAGGCCAGGTACCAGTAGGTGTCTTTTCTGAATATTGTCGGGGCCTCCTGCCGTCTTATTGCTCAATTTCTTAATCCTTTTGATGACTTCCTCGGCTGATATTGGGTACAATACCTCTTGAGTTTGTAAATACTGCGGGACATTAGTGTCTACTGGGATATTCGGTCCCACCGTTTCCCATAATTGGGTATACAAGCCTCCGATATCATTCGCAGCTGGAGGAAGTCTTGGCGGGTCTATAAATGACAGGTCACCTTTTACAATAATGTCCGCCAATTTTGTTGGGCATTCGTTGTATAATTCCTGACACCTAGCATAACGGAATTTTTTGCGCCTGTTAGTATTGGCGGCCCTTTTCTTGTTAGCATTTCCGCGGCTATTTACATGGTTGCTTCTACTATTATTTGCACCATTATTTCTATTATTTACGTACCTTCTTTTAATCCTTCTCCCTCTCACATCGACGCATGTTTCACCGTCGCTTCCTAGCAAAAAAACTGCTAGTATATCTGTGACGAACGAGTCGACTTCTTTTTTTAGTGTTTCCGTGTCATTTTTATTAGCTAACCAAATATTGCGTAATAGGTTAAAGATTTCAGTGATTGCCTCAGGCACATTATTTATTCCCTCTATAGCATTTACCATAGTGTCTAACCATTCTGTATCTCCGGCAGAACTATCTGCAGTAGCGTCTGCGACCTCGTTGATAGTTGCATTTGGCGCTTCCGTAGGTACCATGAGGGCGGTGTCATCCCTTTCACTGAGGGCATCTTGGAAGTCCTCTTCTGAGGAGCTACTTATATTAATCACCTCCACATCTATCACGACATTTGATGTGTTAGTGTCCGTGTTACCTACTTGGCGCGCTTGCTTCCTCCGCAAATCACATCTTTTGTCGCTAATCTGTTTTAAAGTTTTATTTGGGATGTGCTTGCGTATTTCGACGTTAGGATATTGGTGGTCATGGTACCTTTCTTCCAGCTCTATTAGCAGACTGGTTTCTTCTACAGTCCAACAGCCCTTACTAGTCCTGCCATCAGACGTTGAAGGCTCCATTGGGCCCTCATACGCTAATGTCCTCTTCGTATTACGCAGGTTAGGGTGCCTATGCATCTCATGAATTGATCTGCCTCTGTCCGTATAGAAACTCATGTCACAGATGTCACACTTAAATGGCTTTGGGGCAGAAGCCGTTTGTCCCTTGCATTTGCTAAAATGACAGTACCAGCCGTGAAGCTTTTCAAATTTTCTACTGCAATCCCGACATTCCCACGAGGTTTTATATGGTAAATGGTGCCTTTTCAAATGTGCGGCCAGATCATTAATTGCGTCAAAAAACACACGCTGGTTTTTCTTAAGGCATATAGAGCATAATGTACCGCCATCTTCTAATGGTACCCTAATCGTCAAATCCGTTGTTTCAATCTCATAGTCCGTGGCAATAGCAAGGTCGTCATATAAGGTTCCCTCCAAAGCGGATAAATCCGCCACAACGCTTCCGGAACCGGGAAGTGTTGCGTCCGAGGCTTGATTAGTCGTCGCCATTTATGTGCCGTGTTTTGTAATACCTGTATGTGTAGCGTATTATCAAAATCCAATCCTATCCTTGTGAAAGCCGAAGTCGTCAACGGAGTACCAATATGCGTTATTAACGCGGTAGTAGATATAAAATTCCAATATTCTTCACAGGGCTAATCCTGTAAACGGAAAACCGATTAATAAAATTTCATATGCCACTCCTTAAACCTTTCCACCTGGGTATCAGGTGGTAGTGATCGGCCTATCCCGTTAGCTCGGACCAGGCATAATAGAGGTCCTTTTCCCGGCGCCACGTGACCTTGCCTAAGGGTCGGACGTGAGGTAGGCCTTGAGAAGGGCTCCCTTGACAAGACGTGAGATATTCGTTCAACACTATGTCCAGAGCCACTTCCCCATTCGGTAGGAGCGATACATGGGGTTACCTGACCACTATCAGCAGCCAATTGTAACACATGCCCGCCCCTAGGAGCAACTAATCAGAGTCATAGTTA
>OX578061.1:19890200-19892700 GCA_951215215.1 Andrena trimmerana
TACGGGCCTGGCACCCTCTCCGGGTAAGTGGCCCCATTCAAGATGGACTTGGACGCGGTGCGACGTCACGGGATAAACGGATCCTCCTGAACACTACAATTCCCTGCGGCGGAACCGCGGGATTCAGTGCTGGGCTAATTCCTGTTCGCTCGCCGCTACTAAGGAAATCCTTGTTAGTTTATTTTCCTCCGCTTAGTAATATGCTTAAATTCAGCGGGTAATCTCGCCTACTCTGAGGTCGTCAATCGTTGTTTTATATATAAAACAAATTATGTTCCACAAGAGAAAAAAGGCAGAGACCGCGAAGTAGAGAGAAGATATTTTTGGAGAAGCGCGCGCGTGCCTCCGATATTATAAATCGTGCTCCCTCTTTTTGGATATTGTACATGTCGAACGGGTCTCCCGGCGGGAGTACGGGGTGGTGTGCGCGTAGTGCGTTGACACAGACGACGGGGCCGGGCCGTACGAGAAGCTGGGCTGAAGAATAAAAGGAGAAGAACGATATACACAAAACTTCTCCAGATTCTTTCTCTTCCCTTGCTCGCTCGCAGTTTCCCATGCGCACCGCGCATATTCGGCATCACGCCACGCACATACATCTTCTTTTTCCCCGTACACATCCCGGCTCGTAGCCGGACCCGACGACGGATCGATGTGTGATCGATATTATTCTCTTGTATCCAGAGGTGCCATCGCACGATTTTTTCAGAGAAAAGGTATATTTGAACTCTCCTCTTCTCCTCTAATCTAGAGAGAATTAGAAGGAGCCCCCCCTCTTCCGATTCATTTTCGCCACGCCAAAGTGTCTTTTCGTCGCGCATTCTCGATCCGATCCGGGAGGAGACTCGCGCGGAACGACCACCGGTTTTTACTTTAACGTCCGTCCGCTATTATTAGCTTTGAGATTCCGCTATCCCTTTCATCACGCCTCGAGCAGTGACTCGCAGCAGAGGGAACATTGTGGAAAAATAAGCTTTTCCGTGGACTGGACGACCGGTGAGATCCGCGGTCTCGGATACGATCGACCAACAACGCGACAAAGACACATGGGGCGATCGGGGAGACTAATCTTCTTCCATTCTACGAAGGAGAGTCTTGCACACCTTTCGCGGCATCGGCGCCTTTCGGTTCGTCAAAGTTCAAATTCGCGCAGCCACGCCAACCAGGATTCTGGGGTACAGAAACGTTTTAAACGACGCGTGGAGCAATCACGCTTCTCATCGGATGTTTGGCACGAACACTCTTGTGTGTCGACGGAACGTGGCCATAGGGAGGGAACGAATAGGGGCTAGGCGAGGACACGCGCAACGACGGGGAAATACATCGACCCGATCCTGTTGCAGAGTGGTTTCTTTTTATTCATCATCCCGCACAGCGCCACCATTCATGTACACCATCATATCCCTGGATCTTCACGGCGTCCCGAAGAACGAGTGTCGGTGCCCTCGATGTATCGATCGAGACTGTTCTCTCTCACTTGTCAACGACGACCCTCTTTTTAAAATCCCTAGGGGCCGCGTGAACGCGACGATATAGATCAGCGCACATATGCCCGCGCACTCCGCGCTCTTTCTCTATCTCTCTATCTCTCTATCTCTCTCGGCTCTCTCTTTCTCGGGACAAATTTTTCATTTCAGGCGACGTCGGTAGCACGGTAAAAGATCTCGCGCGGGACGTGAAGGCGAATTCTACAACACCAGTGCGAGCGGAGAGGCCGCTGTGTGTGATCCAGGGAGCGGTGCAGCACACGGGCGGTCGTTGTAAAACAACGACGCACAACGCCGTGAAAGCACGCACGCGAGTCCCCGCGCGATCATTCATCACATTCGCTTCTCTCTTTCTGGTTCTCGCACGGGAGAGAGTACACGCTTCACGATTCTCACGCGAGCCGTTGCAAACGCCGACGAACGGCCCAACTTTCGCTCGTACGTCGCGTATCTCGCGTGTATCATCGACCCGACTCCGAAACGCGTTACATCGTCGGAAACGGCGAGACGGCGAGGATGTGATACGCAGAACCGACGCAAGCAGTCTTTTGTACGTGATAACGACCCTCAGCCAGGCGTGGTCCAGGAATTGTATCCGTGGACCGCAATGTGCGTTCGAAATGTCGATGTTCATGTGTCCTGCAGTTCACACGTTGACGCGCAATTAGCTGCGTTCTTCATCGACCCACGAGCCAAGTGATCCACCGTTCAGGGTAATCGTGTTATTAAATATGTTCGTTATTATCTTTGGTTCTCGGTTCGGATGAAGCCGAGGCCCGTGCGCCTCCAACCAGCGCGCGAAGGAGGTCCGGGCGTCGCCAGCGTTGACGACACTGTGTGTGATTTTTGTCCAGGACGGGAACACCGTCGAAGCGTACCGCGGAAACACCGCGGACGCGACCGACGGCCGAGCGTACATATTCATTTAAAAACCTTCGAGATACACGGCTTGGTACGAGAACCGTAACCGCGTACTCGGGGCGGGGATCATCGACCACCGCACGCGGCAGCAT
>OX578061.1:19897700-19902700 GCA_951215215.1 Andrena trimmerana
TCTCGAAAACCAGCGCGACGACCGCGGTCGAACCATCAGAGTAATACGTTCGCAATGGAACGAGAAACGTGGATCAATGGTTGTTTGGTCGATCGGACGATTTTTTGGACCATCCCGGAGGACGGTGCCGGAGGACTTTGAAATATTTCGACGAGATTGGAGTTTTTCGCGATTTTCTCGAAAACCAGCGCGACGACCGCGGTCGAACCATCAGAGTAATACGTTCGCAATGGAACGAGAAACGTGGATCAATGGTTGTTTGGTCGATCGGACGATTTTTTGGACCTTCCCGGAGGACGGTGCCGGAGGACTTTGAAATCCGTCGGGACTTTGAAATATTTCGACGAGATTGGAGTTTTTCGCGATTTTCTCGAAAACCAGCGCGACGACCGCGGTCGAACCATCAGAGTAATACGTTCGCAATGGAACGAGAAACGTGGATCAATGGTTGTTTGGTCGATCGGACGATTTTTTGGACCTTCCCGGAGGACGGTGCCGGAGGACTTTGAAATCCGTCGGGACTTTGAAATATTTCGACGAGATTGGAGTTTTTCGCGATTTTCTCGAAAACCAGCGCGACGACCGCGGTCGAACCATCAGAGTAATACGTTCGCAATGGAACGAGAAACGTGGATCAATGGTTGTTTGGTCGATCGGACGATTTTTTGGACCTTCCCGGAGGACGGTGCCGGAGGACTTTGAAATCCGTCGGGACTTTGAAATATTTCGACGAGATTGGAGTTTTTCGCGATTTTCTCGAAAACCAGCGCGACGACCGCGGTCGAACCATCAGAGTAATACGTTCGCAATGGGACGAGAAACGTGGATCAATGGTTGTTTGGTCGATCGGACGATTTTTTGGACCATCCCGGAGGACGGTGCCGGAGGACTTTGAAATATTTCGACGAGATTGGAGTTTTTCGCGATTTTCTCGAAAACCAGCGCGACGACCGCGGTCGAACCATCAGAGTAATACGTTCGCAATGGGACGAGAAACGTGGATCAATGGTTGTTTGGTCGATCGGACGATTTTTTGGACCTTCCCGGAGGACGGTGCCGGAGGACTTTGAAATCCGTCGGGACTTTGAAATATTTCGACGAGATTGGAGTTTTTCGCGATTTTCTCGAAAACCAGCGCGACGACCGCGGTCGAACCATCAGAGTAATACGTTCGCAATGGAACGAGAAACGTGGATCAATGGTTGTTTGGTCGATCGGACGATTTTTTGGACCTTCCCGGAGGACGGTGCCGGAGGACTTTGAAATCCGTCGGGACTTTGAAATATTTCGACGAGATTGGAGTTTTTCGCGATTTTCTCGAAAACCAGCGCGACGACCGCGGTCGAACCATCAGAGTAATACGTTCGCAATGGGACGAGAAACGTGGATCAATGGTTGTTTGGTCGATCGGACGATTTTTTCGGTGTTCTCGGACCACGGTGCCGGAGGACTTTGAAATCCGTCGGGACTTTGAAATATTTCGACGAGATTGGAGTTTTTCGCGATTTTCTCGAAAACCAGCGCGACGACCGCGGTCGAACCATCAGAGTAATACGTTCGCAATGGAACGAGAAACGTGGATCAATGGTTGTTTGGTCGATCGGACGATTTTTTGGACCATCCCGGAGGACGGTGCCGGAGGACTTTGAAATATTTCGACGAGATTGGAGTTTTTCGCGATTTTCTCGAAAACCAGCGCGACGACCGCGGTCGAACCATCAGAGTAATACGTTCGCAATGGAACGAGAAACGTGGATCAATGGTTGTTTGGTCGATCGGACGATTTTTTGGACCTTCCCGGAGGACGGTGCCGGAGGACTTTGAAATCCGTCGGGACTTTGAAATATTTCGACGAGATTGGAGTTTTTCGCGATTTTCTCGAAAACCAGCGCGACGACCGCGGTCGAACCATCAGAGTAATACGTTCGCAATGGAACGAGAAACGTGGATCAATGGTTGTTTGGTCGATCGGACGATTTTTTGGACCTTCCCGGAGGACGGTGCCGGAGGACTTTGAAATCCGTCGGGACTTTGAAATATTTCGACGAGATTGGAGTTTTTCGCGATTTTCTCGAAAACCAGCGCGACGACCGCGGTCGAACCATCAGAGTAATACGTTCGCAATGGAACGAGAAACGTGGATCAATGGTTGTTTGGTCGATCGGACGATTTTTTGGACCTTCCCGGAGGACGGTGCCGGAGGACTTTGAAATCCGTCGGGACTTTGAAATATTTCGACGAGATTGGAGTTTTTCGCGATTTTCTCGAAAACCAGCGCGACGACCGCGGTCGAACCATCAGAGTAATACGTTCGCAATGGGACGAGAAACGTGGATCAATGGTTGTTTGGTCGATCGGACGATTTTTTGGACCATCCCGGAGGACGGTGCCGGAGGACTTTGAAATATTTCGACGAGATTGGAGTTTTTCGCGATTTTCTCGAAAACCAGCGCGACGACCGCGGTCGAACCATCAGAGTAATACGTTCGCAATGGAACGAGAAACGTGGATCAATGGTTGTTTGGTCGATCGGACGATTTTTTGGACCTTCCCGGAGGACGGTGCCGGAGGACTTTGAAATCCGTCGGGACTTTGAAATATTTCGACGAGATTGGAGTTTTTCGCGATTTTCTCGAAAACCAGCGCGACGACCGCGGTCGAACCATCAGAGTAATACGTTCGCAATGGGACGAGAAACGTGGATCAATGGTTGTCTGGTCGATCGGACGATTTTTTGGACCATCCCGGAGGACGGTGCCGGAGGACTTTGAAATATTTCGACGAGATTGGAGTTTTTCGCGATTTTCTCGAAAACCAGCGCGACGACCGCGGTCGAACCATCAGAGTAATACGTTCGCAATGGGACGAGAAACGTGGATCAATGGTTGTTTGGTCGATCGGACGATTTTTTGGACCTTCCCGGAGGACGGTGCCGGAGGACTTTGAAATCCGTCGGGACTTTGAAATATTTCGACGAGATTGGAGTTTTTCGCGATTTTCTCGAAAACCAGCGCGACGACCGCGGTCGAACCATCAGAGTAATACGTTCGCAATGGGACGAGAAACGTGGATCAATGGTTGTCTGGTCGATCGGACGATTTTTTGGACCATCCCGGAGGACGGTGCCGGAGGACTTTGAAATATTTCGACGAGATTGGAGTTTTTCGCGATTTTCTCGAAAACCAGCGCGACGACCGCGGTCGAACCATCAGAGTAATACGTTCGCAATGGAACGAGAAACGTGGATCAATGGTTGTTTGGTCGATCGGACGATTTTTTGGACCTTCCCGGAGGACGGTGCCGGAGGACTTTGAAATCCGTCGGGACTTTGAAATATTTCGACGAGATTGGAGTTTTTCGCGATTTTCTCGAAAACCAGCGCGACGACCTCGGTCGAACCATCAGAGTAATACGTTCGCAATGGGACGAGAAACGTGGATCAATGGTTGTCTGGTCGATCGGACGATTTTTTGGACCATCCCGGAGGACGGTGCCGGAGGACTTTGAAATATTTCGACGAGATTGGAGTTTTTCGCGATTTTCTCGAAAACCAGCGCGACGACCGCGGTCGAACCATCAGAGTAATACGTTCGCAATGGAACGAGAAACGTGGATCAATGGTTGTTTGGTCGATCGGACGATTTTTTGGACCTTCCCGGAGGACGGTGCCGGAGGACTTTGAAATCCGTCGGGACTTTGAAATATTTCGACGAGATTGGAGTTTTTCGCGATTTTCTCGAAAACCAGCGCGACGACCGCGGTCGAACCATCAGAGTAATACGTTCGCAATGGGACGAGAAACGTGGATCAATGGTTGTCTGGTCGATCGGACGATTTTTTGGACCATCCCGGAGGACGGTGCCGGAGGACTTTGAAATATTTCGACGAGATTGGAGTTTTTCGCGATTTTCTCGAAAACCAGCGCGACGACCGCGGTCGAACCATCAGAGTAATACGTTCGCAATGGAACGAGAAACGTGGATCAATGGTTGTTTGGTCGATCGGACGATTTTTTGGACCTTCCCGGAGGACGGTGCCGGAGGACTTTGAAATCCGTCGGGACTTTGAAATATTTCGACGAGATTGGAGTTTTTCGCGATTTTCTCGAAAACCAGCGCGACGACCGCGGTCGAACCATCAGAGTAATACGTTCGCAATGGGACGAGAAACGTGGATCAATGGTTGTTTGGTCGATCGGACGATTTTTTGGACCATCCCGGAGGACGGTGCCGGAGGACTTTGAAATATTTCGACGAGATTGGAGTTTTTCGCGATTTTCTCGAAAACCAGCGCGACGACCGCGGTCGAACCATCAGAGTAATACGTTCGCAATGGGACGAGAAACGTGGATCAATGGTTGTTCGGTCGATCGGACGATTTTTTGGACCTTCCCGGAGGACGGTGCCGGAGGACTTTGAAATCCGTCGGGACTTTGAAATATTTCGACGAGATTGGAGTTTTTCGCGATTTTCTCGAAAACCAGCGCGACGACCGCGGTCGAACCATCAGAGTAATACGTTCGCAATGGGACGAGAAACGTGGATCAATGGTTGTCTGGTCGATCGGACGATTTTTTGGACCATCCCGGAGGACGGTGCCGGAGGACTTTGAAATATTTCGACGAGATTGGAGTTTTTCGCGATTTTCTCGAAAACCAGCGCGACGACCGCGGTCGAACCATCAGAGTAATACGTTCGCAATGGAACGAGAAACGTGGATCAATGGTTGTTTGGTCGATCGGACGATTTTTTGGACCTTCCCGGAGGACGGTGCCGGAGGACTTTGAAATCCGTCGGGACTTTGAAATATTTCGACGAGATTGGAGTTTTTCGCGATTTTCTCGAAAACCAGCGCGACGACCGCGGTCGAACCATCAGAGTAATACGTTCGCAATGGGACGAGAAACGTGGATCAATGGTTGTTTGGTCGATCGGACGATTTTTTGGACCTTCCGGAGGACGGTGCCGGAGAACTCAACTTGAAGTTGAATCAGACTTGCA
>OX578061.1:19907700-19917200 GCA_951215215.1 Andrena trimmerana
ACTAAGGGTGAATACATTTTTCTAATTAGAGCTTAAAACTAACAGGCGGCTAACACATCACGGACATGACTTGAGGTGAGAATCCAATTTACAATTTCAAAATCAGTACTTCTAAGATGTGTTGCAAAGTATAGCCTAAGGACAGTTCGGATTGTGTCTACGTCTAAAGGGCCATATGTGCCGGTTCCTGTTGATAGTCATCTGGCTGAATCTTCTGAAATTCATGTAGGAACCGTGCAGAACTCTGGTTGTCATTGACCTCATTTGTCCTTTTGAAACTCCAATTGCTGTCATAGCCTGTGCAGACTGCCAAGCCCAAATTCCCTTCCATGACAGGGTCAGTGTAGTGAATTTCACATTCTGCGGTAATAGATTGTAAGTATCTATAACATATTCACGAATGTCAGTATTATCTGCGTAATAGGCTTTTTTACGTCTGTGCGCCTCGTCAAGGCTGCGATATCCCGAGACAATCTGCGCATCTATTATTAACGCGGATCCCTCTCTAACAATAAGTAGATCAGGCTTGCGAAGACCAACGGAGGTCGTTATTCTAGGCTCTGCTACAACAAGCCAGTTCTTTCTAATTAGCAATCCGTGCAAATATTTGACAATCGCGTCATGCCTAAGGATTCTACCACCGTGGGTACGGAAGCACTCCTGGACAACATGCGCCGTAGTCTCCGGAACATCGCAACCTGCCCGGCACATGTAGGGATGGCTAGCTCGTCTTTGACCACGAGTAGTACGCATAAGAGAAGGGAGTGCGTTAATTCTAGTCCTTATATTTTCTATGAATTCGCCTGCAGGCATTCGGACAAAGGGATCGCTGACCCAACTACAGGACGCCTGACACTTTGAACTATCTCGCAATTCGTATCCATCCACACTGCGGTGCAGGATATTGGGCCAATTAATATTTTTCGAATTGCCAATGTTACACCATTTCAGCCTTTGGAGGACCCACTTAGAGTTGACTATCGCACATACAGCTGAAACATTCGAAACGCTAAAACTATTCAATCTTCGAGCCGTAAGCTCAGGCACCTTGTGCTCTAGGGACATAATACCGAGTCCACCTTCCTTGATGGGTGCGTGAAAGAAACTTTTCGGGACGTCTTTGGGAAGAAACGTCCACTTACGCGCATACCCCCGACACGCTTTATCAACTCGCCGCAGGTTGCTATATGTTGTACGGCCCAAGACAAGCTGATGCAAAAATCTCGGCAACAAAAAGACACGCAGTAAATGCAGCCTTTGCTGTGGCTTCAATGGGGCCTTTGTAATTTTTTCAAGATAATGGACAATATCGATTGAGATCTTTTGTGGTCCTCTATAGCTAAACACAACACCAAGATGTTTCCAGGTGTCATTAAAGCCAAGCTGCGGTATTGAAGTGCCTGCAATATCAAAAAGCGGGTTAGTAATCAACTTCGATTTCTTCAACTTGCCAGAGGGAACGATGCTTAGGCTGCGGCATTTCGATGGGGCTGGTACCAGTCCATGCCGTGCAAGTTCAGAGGATATAGCAGTGAGATTTTCCGTCATTCCGCCAATCGTGCTAGATATGATGACGAGATCGTCAGCAAACGCCAAAGCGCTGATCATTGCGCCAGAAAGCTGGTATCCAATCGTCCTGGTGATTTTGGTAAGGGCCTCGTCCATTACAAAATTAAACAAAATGGATGACAGAGGATCACCCTGCCTAATTCCCCGTCTGGGTCGAATAAACGTGGAGCGCGCACCGTCAACTTCGATGTGCAGCCCAGCTAGCGAGTACAGCCTGTCTATGTACGATATCAATTTCTGTGGAAGTCCTCTCTTCGCTAATACCCATTTAATAGAGTAATGAGACACAGAGTCGAATGCTTTCCTTATATCTAGGAATGTGATATGCAATTGCTTATTTGTACTCCACGAGTCCTCAATCAGAGAAGACAAAATAGTGACGTTCTCCGCTGTACCATCCGCGTGAATAAACCCCCGCTGCCGCTCATCGAAATCAAATACATGCACAATTCTGTGAGCAAGAATCTTGTGTAGGTGTCGCAAGACGACAGAGGAAACAGAGATTGGCCGATATTGCGAGGGGTCGAGACCATCCTCACCCTTAGGGATCAAAATGGTTCTCGCGTTCCGCCATATACTTGGAATTATCTCAGATTGAATAATGACATTGAAGATAACTGCCTTAATCATATCAGGCACCTCTTTAATCCAGACACCAGCCTTTAGATTATCAGGACCGTGGGCTGACCGTATATCCGGTTTGGACGTTTGAACATCGTGAGTTGTAATTGGAGCTATTAATGCAGAATTTTGATCGTTGTTATGGTTCTCAAGAAGCTCTAGGTTATAGTCGGTGCTGCGGGTCTCAAATAGTGGTCGCCAATATTCTTCTTGCGATTCAAGCGATGGATGCGTGTCAGCATCATTATCGCCATCCAATACTTTGCCTGCTGCTTTACTTTGATTGCGACGCCACAAAGTCTGTAGGCTCGCATATTCACGTCGTCGAACTGCTTTCCTGGATAACATGTTAGAGGACACCTGAGAGGCACTCCTGTGTCCGTTCTTTTGTGCTAGGTTATTCATGGGAAAGCGCGTTTCGAACCAGTTAACTAAACAACTCTCAGGGTTCACCTTGGCAATTGCGCAATTAATCGCTTCGATCAAATATTCCTTCGCTGGTTCAACGCACTCCTCAGAGCAAAGAAACCCCCGCGCTTCATCGAACCAATGCATACGCTCAGAATCCACGTTACGCATTACCATAATTGCATTATCGGAGTTATGGTTTGGGGAATTCGTGCTTCGTGTAGTCGCGGTATTAGATTCTGCAGTGATACTATCCCTAGTGTCTACTCCATCGTAGTCCATAATATGGCTAGCTTGCTCATCTGGGTGCTCAATAATGGCTGTACTTGACGCTGATGCAGAAAGCTGGGTAAGTAAACGACGGTATGCTGGTCGCTTCCTTAAGGCTTTAATTGATTCTATAGTTCGTGGTGGATCCAAATGTATCGTATTAAATATAAGTTCATTAATCTTCGTGTAGCCCAAATTCGATGATTCAAAACTGGCAATTCGGCGCATGTCTTCATCTTGCCAACGAGCCTTTCGACGCGTGAGGTCTATTTCATCGTTGACAATACTCGGGTGGATTTGGCGTCTGTGGACTCCGAGGCCACGTTTACTATTGAACTGCTTACCACATACAGAACAGGCAAAAAGAACTTCCAATGGCACGATAACTTCGTTGTCATCATGGCCTCGCGTATTGTCGATTCCTGTGACTATTATATTGTTAGAAGAAGTGACTTGATGTGAAACATAAGAATAAAGTAAGGATCCACTGGGGGATTGTACGGAGGTACAATCCCTATTAATGGGTATATTGTTTATATTAATATTTCCAGTGGAAGAGTCTCCCAAGAGAGACGTTTGATGACTATTATTTTGGATATCACACGGTGTTGTTGTGTGACCGGACAAGGCTTGCGGTCGTAGACCTTGTAAGTCCGGCAGGGCGTCACCCCTATTAAGATATTCGTCGCAACCATGGCTTCTCAATTGGATGGAGTCGTTAACCATCGATATAATCGGTGCTCCGTACCCGATCGGCAAGTCTTTTAGATAATACAGGACATTTCTCGGCGTCAAATGCAGAGTGGTTCACATCTTTGGATCCCATATCGTGACAATTCCGGCAGCAAGGATCCATCTTACGTGCACAACTTCTCATTGGGTGTTTCTGCATACAATATCCACATGTGTCATGCTCCTCTCTGCACTTAGTGGCGGTATGGCCAAATTTGGCACATTTGTAACACTGGAGTACACGCAGATGGTCTTCAATGCTACACGAACCATATCCAATATACAATTTATTACGACAAATTATTTTATTTCTGACCTTTGGAGAGACTTCAATTACAACATTTCTACTATTTCGGTTTTGTTGCTGTGGGTAGACATATACAATTTTAATTTCAGCTGAGTCCCCCTCGTGCAGGTTGCGAGGGGGACTCAGCTGAAATTAAAATTGACTTAAGAGAGTAAAATTGACTTAAGACCTTAAGAGAGTCATAGTTACTCCCGCCGTTTACCCGCGCTTTTTTGAATTTCTTCACGTTGACATTCAGAGCACTGGGCAGAAATCACATTGCGTCAACACCCTCGGGGGCCATCGCAATGCTTTGTTTTAATTAGACAGTCGGATTCCCCTAGTCCGTGCCAGTTCTGAGCTGAGCGTTGAATGGCGGCCGAAGAGGACGACCACGACGGTGAAACCGACACGGAAGCCTCGCAGCAAGGAAGATCCGCGGGAGGCGATGGCACGGGACCGAGCTCGGATCCCGGATGCGAGACCGAAATCCCGACCGTTCACCTCACCCAGGCCCGGCTCGTCAACCAAACCCGTTTCCCAACCAAGCCCGACACGCCCCGCTCCTCAGAGCCAATCCTTATTCCGAAGTTACGGATCCAATTTGCCGACTTCCCTTACCTACATTAATCTATCGACTAGAGGCTCTTTACCTTGGAGACCTGCTGCGGATATGGGTACGAACCGGCGCGACACCTCCACGTGGCCCTCTCCTGGATTTTCAAGGTCCGAGGGGAAGATCCGGACACCGCCGCAACTGCGGTGCTCTTCGCGTTCCAAACCCTATCTCCCTGCTAGAGGTTTCCAGGGAACTCGAACGCTTATACAGAAAAGAAAACTCTTCCCGGATCTCCCGACGGCGTCTCCAGGTCATTTTGGGTTACCCCGACGAACACTCTTACGAGGGCCCGAATGGTTTGCGGTTCCGCTACCGGGTTCCGGAATAGGAACCGGATTCCCTTTCGCCCAACGGGTGTGTGTCTCTCAAAAAAAACTCTGTTTTAGGACACCACATCTGCATAGGATTTCTCTTAGGGCTTAGGATCGACTGACTCGTGTGCAACGGCTGTTCACACGAAACCCTTCTCCACGTCAGTCCTCCAGGGCCTCGCTGGAGTATTTGCTACTACCACCAAGATCTGCACCGACGGTGGCTCCAGGCAGGCTCACGCCCAGACCCTTCTGCGCACACCGCCGCGACCCTCCTACTCGTCAGGGCTTCATGGAGGACGGTCACCCGCGAGCGGGTGGCACGTCCCTCCCCACTTGCCGCTGACGGCGGAGTATAGGCGCGACGCTTCAGCGCCATCCATTTTCAGGGCTAGTTGCTTCGGCAGGTGAGTTGTTACACACTCCTTAGCGGATTCCGACTTCCATGGCCACCGTCCTGCTGTCTTAAGCAACCAACGCCTTTCATGGTATCCCATAAGCGTCGACTTAGGCGCCTTAACTCTGCGTTTGGTTCATCCCACAGCGCCAGTTCTGCTTACCAAAATTGGCCCACTTGGCACTCTGATTCAATATAATCTCGTGGCTTCATGATCCAAGCAAGCCAGAGATCTCACCCATTTAAAGTTTGAGAATAGGTTGAGGTCGTTTCGGCCCCAAGGCCTCTAATCATTCGCTTTACCAGATGAAACTCGCACACGTTCGCGTAGGAACGAGCGAGTGCCAGCTATCCTGAGGGAAACTTCGGAGGGAACCAGCTACTAGATGGTTCGATTAGTCTTTCGCCCCTATACCCAGTTCCGACGATCGATTTGCACGTCAGAATCGCTACGGACCTCCATCAGGGTTTCCCCTGACTTCGTCCTGACCAGGCATAGTTCACCATCTTTCGGGTCCCAACGTGTACGCTCTAGGTGCGCCTCTTCTCGCAATGAGAACGAGACGCCCCGGGAGTGCGAGGCCGCATCGTAACGCGGCCGATCCTCCCTCGGTCGACGCATAGGTCGACCTTCACTTTCATTCCGCCTTTAGGTTTCTTTCTCCCAATGACTCGCGCACATGTTAGACTCCTTGGTCCGTGTTTCAAGACGGGTCCTGAGAGTACCCAAAGCAGTAGCGTCGCCGACCGGTAATTCGAAGCTTGGCGGCCCAGTCCAAGGACACCGCCTGCTAACAGCTGGCCAGGCCCGGGGACGGCACTAGGTCCGTGCCTCCGGGTAAGAACTGACCGGGCTTGCGGCGGGCCTGACGCACACACATTCGAAAATGGATTGGTTGCGGCCCGATACCGTCTCAGAGTACCGTCGCGCAGCCGGCCGGGCGGCCGAGGGTCTGTCGCGTGCTCTGGGAGCAACGAAACAGGCAACCGCTCGGGCCGTAGACCGACACGCAACGGGTCGCGACGTTCTGCTAGGGGAGAAGTGCACGACTACGTGGCCGGAACATTCGCCGCCGGTGGTGTACCCTCGCTAATGGAACCACGAAGGTCCACCCGGAGTATCGCGCACCGACGGGAGCCAGCCTCGTCGACGATGAATCTCCCCATTCGATCTTTTGGGTTTCTCAGGTTTACCCCTGAACGGTTTCACGTACTCTTGAACTCTCTCTTCAAAGTTCTTTTCAACTTTCCCTCACGGTACTTGTTCGCTATCGGTCTCGTGGTTGTATTTAGCCTTAGATGGAGTTTACCACCCACTTAGGGTTGCACTCTCAAGCAACCCGACTCTATGGAGAGATCCTCCCGAAACGCGTACCGGTCGCTACGGGCCTGGCACCCTCTCCGGGTAAGTGGCCCCATTCAAGATGGACTTGGACGCGGTGCGACGTCACGGGATAAACGGATCCTCCTGAACACTACAATTCCCTGCGGCGGAACCGCGGGATTCAGTGCTGGGCTAATTCCTGTTCGCTCGCCGCTACTAAGGAAATCCTTGTTAGTTTATTTTCCTCCGCTTAGTAATATGCTTAAATTCAGCGGGTAATCTCGCCTACTCTGAGGTCGTCAATCGTTGTTTTATATATAAAACAAATTATGTTCCACAAGAGAAAAAAGGCAGAGACCGCGAAGTAGAGAGAAGATATTTTTGGAGAAGCGCGCGCGTGCCTCCGATATTATAAATCGTGCTCCCTCTTTTTGGATATTGTACATGTCGAACGGGTCTCCCGGCGGGAGTACGGGGTGGTGTGCGCGTAGTGCGTTGACACAGACGACGGGGCCGGGCCGTACGAGAAGCTGGGCTGAAGAATAAAAGGAGAAGAACGATATACACAAAACTTCTCCAGATTCTTTCTCTTCCCTTGCTCGCTCGCAGTTTCCCATGCGCACCGCGCATATTCGGCATCACGCCACGCACATACATCTTCTTTTTCCCCGTACACATCCCGGCTCGTAGCCGGACCCGACGACGGATCGATGTGTGATCGATATTATTCTCTTGTATCCAGAGGTGCCATCGCACGATTTTTTCAGAGAAAAGGTATATTTGAACTCTCCTCTTCTCCTCTAATCTAGAGAGAATTAGAAGGAGCCCCCCCTCTTCCGATTCATTTTCGCTACGCCAAAGTGTCTTTTCGTCGCGCATCCTCGATCCGATCCGGGAGGAGACTCGCGCGGAACGACCACCGGTTTTTACTTTAACGTCCGTCCGCTATTATTAGCTTTGAGATTCCGCTATCCCTTTCATCACGCCTCGAGCAGTGACTCGCAGCAGAGGGAACATTGTGGAAAAATAAGCTTTTCCGTGGACTGGACGACCGGTGAGATCCGCGGTCTCGGATACGATCGACCAACAACGCGACAAAGACACATGGGGCGATCGGGGAGACTAATCTTCTTCCATTCTACGAAGGAGAGTCTTGCACACCTTTCGCGGCATCGGCGCCTTTCGGTTCGTCAAAGTTCAAATTCGCGCAGCCGCGCCAACCAGGATTCTGGGGTACAGAAACGTTTTAAACGACGCGTGGAGCAATCACGCTTCTCATCGGATGTTTGGCACGAACACTCTTGTGTGTCGACGGAACGTGGCCATAGGGAGGGAACGAATAGGGGCTAGGCGAGGACACGCGCAACGACGGGGAAATACATCGACCCGATCCTGTTGCAGAGTGGTTTCTTTTTATTCATCATCCCGCACAGCGCCACCATTCATGTACACCATCATATCCCTGGATCTTCACGGCGTCCCGAAGAACGAGTGTCGGTGCCCTCGATGTATCGATCGAGACTGTTCTCTCTCACTTGTCAACGACGACCCTCTTTTTAAAATCCCTAGGGGCCGCGTGAACGCGACGATATAGATCAGCGCACATATGCCCGCGCACTTCGCGCTCTTTCTCTATCTCTCTATCTCTCTCTCTCTCGGCTCTCTCTTTCTCGGGACAAATTTTTCATTTCAGGCGACGTCGGTAGCACGGTAAAAGATCTCGCGCGGGACGTGAAGGCGAATTCTACAACACCAGTGCGAGCGGAGAGGCCGCTGTGTGTGATCCAGGGAGCGGTGCAGCACACGGGCGGTCGTTGTAAAACAACGACGCACAACGCCGTGAAAGCACGCACGCGAGTCCCCGCGCGATCATTCATCACATTCGCTTCTCTCTTTCTGGTTCTCGCACGGGAGAGAGTACACGCTTCACGATTCTCACGCGAGCCGTTGCAAACGCCGACGAACGGCCCAACTTTCGCTCGTACGTCGCGTATCTCGCGTGTATCATCGACCCGACTCCGAAACGCGTTACATCGTCGGAAACGGCGAGACGGCGAGGATGTGATACGCAGAACCGACGCAAGCAGTCTTTTGTACGTGATAACGACCCCCAGCCAGGCGTGGTCCAGGAATTGTATCCGTGGACCGCAATGTGCGTTCGAAATGTCGATGTTCATGTGTCCTGCAGTTCACACGTTGACGCGCAATTAGCTGCGTTCTTCATCGACCCACGAGCCAAGTGATCCACCGTTCAGGGTAATCGTGTTATTAAATATGTTCGTTATTATCTTTGGTTCTCGGTTCGGATGAAGCCGAGGCCCGTGCGCCTCCAACCAGCGCGCGAAGGAGGTCCGGGCGTCGCCAGCGTTGACGACACTGTGTGTGATTTTTGTCCAGGACGGGAACACCGTCGAAGCGTACCGCGGAAACACCGCGGACGCGACCGACGGCCGAGCGTACATATTCATTTAAAAACCTTCGAGATACACGGCTTGGTACGAGAACCGTAACCGCGTACTCGGGGCGGGGATCATCGACCACCGCACGCGGCAGCATCCTCTGCTTATTACACGCTCTCTTTATCGTCGCCGTCCCCCGAAAGCGGACGCACGGCCGGCTTCGATCGGTCCAATCGGACTTTCGCTATCGAAGCTTCACAGCCGGTCCCTTTTTTTGGCTATCGGGGCGCGCGATTAAGCGAGCGATACTCGGGATGCACGTCGACGCGGATGGATGGTGCGAGCCGCCGCCCTAGGTTACCCGGATCCTCTCCGAGGAGAGTGTCCGTCACAGGACTTTTCGGAGAGCGCGACCAAAATTGAGGGGAAGCGGGATGCGAGTGGAAGAAGCGTCTCGTCGAGAGTGAGAGTGAGAGAAACGTCGCGAAGCCGAGGCTTCGACGGCGGCTCGTTCCTCTGCTCTCTGTCTTCTCGCGCGCTTTACTTAACACACTCGGGGCGCTT